>LGRX02007337.1:0-17772 GCA_001247695.2 Cymbomonas tetramitiformis | reverse complement strand
GCTGGGATGGCAGACCTGAGACTTCATGGGTCAATCAATGGCTGGGATGGCAGACCTGAGACTTCATGGGTCAATCAATGGCTGGGATGGCAGACCTGAGACTTCATGGGTCAATCAATGGTTCTAGTGCCCTCAGTTGCCGAGCATGCCACAACCCTCACTGTGTGCAAACCCATCGAACGCTGTGAGTGGGCTTCTCTCGCCCTCACTTCAGGCAGCACCTTTCTCCGCCAGGTCCACGCTGGCCAGTGAGTTCTTCGCCAATCCGCATCTTGGCCAGGTCACCGGGCCAATCCGCATCTTGGCCAGGTCACTGCCAATCCGCATCCAGTCAGGTCACTCGGCCAATCCGCATCTTGGCCAGGTCACTGGCCAATCCGCATCTTGGCCAGGTCACTTCTCGCCAATCCGCATCTTCGCTGGTCACCGCCAATCCGCATCTTGGTCAGGTCACTGCCAATCCGCATCTTGCCAGGTCACTTCGGCCAATCCGCATCTTACTGTGGCCACTGCCAATCCGCATCCTGGCCAGGTCACTGCTCGGCCAATCCGCATCTTAGTCAGGTCACCGGCCAATCCGGGCATCCGGCCAGGTCACTGCCAATCCGCACCCGGCCAGGTCACTTCCTCGCTAATGCGCATCTTGGTCAGGGTCATTCTTGGCCAAGTCCACTCTGGCCAGGTGACTTTGCTCGGCCAATCCGCATCTTGCCAGGTCACTGCCAATCCGCATCTTGGCCAGGTCACTGCCAATCCGCATCTCGGCCAGGTCACTCGGCCAATGCGCATCTTGGTCAGGCTGCTCTGGCCAAGTCCACTCTTGGCCAGGTGGTCACTGCCAATCCGCTCTTTTCCAGGTCACTTCTCGGCCAATCCGCATCTTGGCCAGGTTACTGCCAATCCGCATCTTGGCCAGGAAGTCACTGCCAATCCGCATCTTGGCCAGGTCACTTCTCGGCCAATCCGCATCTTGGCCAGGTCATTCTCGGCCAATCCGCATCTTGGCCAGGTCACTTCTCGGCCAATCCGCATCTTGGCCAGGTCACTTCTCGGCCAATCCGCATCTTGGCCAGGTCATTCTCGGCCAATCCGCATCTTGGCCAGGTCATTCTCGGCCAATCCGCATCTTGGCCAGGTCACTTCTCGGCCAATCCGCATCTTAGTCAGGTCATTCTTGGCCAAGTCCACTTGGCCAGGGTCACTGCCAATCCGCATCTTGGCCAGGCTACCGGCCAATCCGCATCTTGGTCAGGTCACTCGGCCAATCCGCATCTTGGCTAGGGAAACATCAGCTAACCGCATCTTGGCCAGGTTACCACAATCCGCATCTTGGCCAGGCTGCTTCTCGGCCAATCCGTGACTTTGCCAGGGTCACTGCCAATCCGCATCTTGCCAGGTCAGCATCTCGGCCAATCCATCTTGGCTAGGCTTCCTCGGGCCAATCCGCATCTTGGCTAGTCACTTCGCCAATCCGCATCTTGGCTAGGTTACTGGCTAATCCGCATCTTGGCTAGGTCACTCGGCCAATCCGCATCTTGGCCAGGTCACATCTCGGCCAATCCGCATCTTGGCCAGGTCACTTCTCGGCCAATCCGCATCTTGGCCAGGTCACATCTCGGCCAATCCGCATCTTGGCCAGGTCACTTCTCGGCCAATCCGCATCTTGGCCAGGTCACTTCTCGGCCAATCCGCATCTTGGCCAGGTCACTTCTTGGCCAATCCGCATCTTGGCCAGGTCACTTCTCGGCCAATCCGCATCTTGGCCAGGTCACTTCTCGGCCAATCCGCATCTTGGCTCAGCCAAGTCCACTCTTGGCCAGGTCACTTCTCGGCCAATCCGCATCTTGGCCAGGTCACTTCTCAGCAATCCGCATCTTGGCCAGGTCACTTCTCGGCCAATCCGCATCTTGGCCAGGTCACTTCTCGGCCAATCCGCATCTTTGTCAGGTCACTTCTCGCCCAATCCGCATCTTGGCCAGGTCACTTCTCGGCCAATCCGCATCTTGGTCAGGTCACTTCTCGGCTAATCCGCATCTTAGTCCAGGTCATTCTTGGCCAATCCGCATCCTGGCCAGGTCACTTCTCAGCCAATCGCATCTTGGCCAGGTCACTTCTCGTAATCCGCATCTTGGCCAGGTCACTTCTCGGCCAATCCATCTTGGCCAGGTCACTTCTCGGCCAATCCGCATCTTGGCCAGGTCACTTCTTCGCCCAATCGCATCTTGGCCAGGTCACTTCTCGGCCAATCCGCATCTTGGTCAGGTCACTTCTCGGCTAATCCGCATCTTAGTCAGGTCATTCTTGGCCAATCCGCATCCTAGCCAGGTCACTTCTCAGCCAATCCGCATCTTGGCCAGGTCACTTCTCGGCCAATCCGCATCTTGGCCAGGTCACTTCTCGGCCAATCCGCATCTTGGCCAGGTCACTTCTCGGCCAATCCGCATTTTGGCCAGGTCACTTCTTTCGGCCAATCCGCATATTGGCCAGGTCACTTCGGCCAATCTGCATCTTGGCCAGGTCATTCTCGGCCAATCCGCATCCTGGCCAGGTCACTTCTCGGCCAATCCATATTGGCCAGGTCACTTCGGCCAATCAGCATCTTGGCCAGGTCATTCTCGGCCAATCCGCATCCTGGCCAGGTCACTTCTCGGCCAATCCGCATCCTGGCCAGGTCACTTCTCGGCCAATCCATCTTGGTCAGGTCACTTCTCGGCCAATCCGCATCTTGGTCAGGTCACTTCTCGGCCAATCCCCTTCACGCAGCCCTCTCTCCATCCGACCTTCATGCGGCAAGGTTTTCTTCGAAGCTTGTGTTTGCCACTGCCCTCCTTCGACACATCCACATCAGGGAGAGTTCGTACGGCTCAGGGCGCGTAGCTGTGGCGGGATGGGCGCTGCTGTTCCTCAGGCACCGATGCGGCCGGAAGGCGGAGCGGGGAGGAGGTAGCTGCTGTGGGGGAGCATAGGGGCGCTGCCCGGCAGGAGCAGGACATAGAGGACGGCGATGACGTGGACGAGAAGCAGCATCTGGAGGAGCTGGAGCAAATGGCGGTGCTGGACGATCTCCTCATGCGTCTCAAGCAGGTGTGTCTCGGCGCCGGCCCGGCGTAGATGGAGGTTGGGCAGGTGTGGGGTGCGTCTGCAGGCTGGCGCCGCAAGGTTGTGCAGCATGCTGCACTGCCTTCTTCGGCCGGCCCCATTCGGCAGGGCACGTGCTGTGTGGCGCCCTCACGTGGGGGGCCGCATGCGTGTCTCGGGAAAACCTCTGGGTGGATGTGGGTGATGGGATGTGGCTGTCCACGTGGTATCTTTCTGGCGGGTGCCGCCTCTTCGGGAGTACCTTGGACTCATCTTGGGCTTGCTCTCTTTCTTGTGAAGTGCCTCTTGGTAATGACATGTGCTGGGGGAGCTGCGAGGAGGGGTGGAGTGTTGTGACAGCCGCACTCTGTGTCCTCCTGTGCTCCTTGTGGCAGTTTGATTTTGGTTACTGCTTCCGTGCATCTTCCCTTTTCCGTTCAATGGTTTGCATTCGACCAACATCTTCCATCCACCACCTTCCGAGCCACAGGCGGGCTGCATCCCAGCAGGGTTTGCTCTTTCAGACGCCCCAGAATCAATATTTGTGTTGGGCAGTCATCGGCATATCCCATCATCCATGCCGCTTCGCACTCGGTTTTTGGTGAATCGGTGCCGTTGGTCTCTTGTCGCGGCTGAGCCCTGTTTTTGTATGCTTCCCACTTCCATTGGGATGATGGTGGGCTGGCTTGTGCTGGCGGGCCTCCTGTGGTTCAGTGTCTCGTGGGATCTAGGACCTCGCACCAAGCGCACGGCACTCCGCGGCACGGGCCCAGTGTTGGGAATAATCGGGTGGACAAGGAGAACCACGGCAGACGGCGGTGGCATGCTTGCTGACGTGGCGTTGGCATGGAGGTGGGCGTCTTCCCCAGGTGGAGCAGGTTTGGAATGAGCTTGGAAAATCTTCGCACAATTCGTGCGAAAATCCAGCCACTGGTGCGCCCCTGTTCAAAAGTCCGTGCGATTAGTCCCGCCGCTGGTGCGCTATTTTACAGCAGTCCTGTGCGGCTTGTGGCTATCCATACCCAGTCAAGTCCTGGATGAGCTTCCACCTTGGTCAGGCATACCTTGAGATCTTGGGGCTTTTGGCACGTGGACTCGCAGTGGCAGTTTCGACGGTGCCCGGATCTTAAATCCTCAGAGGCGAGTGTGATCATCATGAAGTGGGCATCAATTTGCACCAAGAGGGGGTTGGCACTTTCTCAGGAAG
The DNA here is from genome assembly GCA_001247695.2 of Cymbomonas tetramitiformis. NCBI lineage: Eukaryota > Viridiplantae > Chlorophyta > Pyramimonadophyceae > Pyramimonadales > Pyramimonadaceae > Cymbomonas > Cymbomonas tetramitiformis. Next base: position 13,487 of record LGRX02007337.1, on the reverse strand, counting down.
GATGGGCGTTGCGATGGCTGTAGGAGGGATGGCGGTGCGGTGGCTCGGGATAGGTGGGCGTTGCAATGGCTGTGGGAGGGTCGGCGCCATAGCTGCTACGATTTTCACTGTTGTGGGTTGTATCGTTTGGACATTGTTGTCAACAGGTGAAGTTCTTACAGTAAGAGCAGAGTAGACGCTGTGATAGAGAAGCCTTTGCGGGCACTGCACCGTACTACCAAGGGCTTGCGAATGTAAATATATCGGAGATTGGATGGACAATCAACGCGAGATGGCCTCTGTTGCATGACCTTCGGGCGTTGGACGGAGTATATAGAGTAGATCAATGGGTCCGGCGTACCATTTGCCGCGAATTGCTATGGCTTAGCAATGAATTTATTTCTAAAACAAATGCGGCACAGTTTATCAAAATGTGTGACGTGAGTGCGCAGAGCAGAGTAGGTCTTGCCGTATCTATTAGTTCGGGCATGCTCAGATTTGTGTTCAAGGGGCAATAATGGCAAAACTTCTGTGCCAGAGATCAAAAACAGATATGGACTGAGAGTCGATGTACTCGTATATAATACCTTTCTTAATCTGTACATAAACCCACAGGTAGTTATCCGCATACATCAACGTGACTAAAGTTATTGAGGTCATCCGGGACTAGAGGTGTCCACAGGTTCGGATGTAAGTGGATGATTCTCCTTTTGCTTCTTGTGCACAGTTTAGGCATTCCTCATATGTACCTTAAAAGTACAGTAGGATATATTGACGATTTTCTAGTGAATGTGGGCATATTGCCATTTCATTCAGTTTATTGTTTCTGCCAATTTAATTGAAAAGTGTGTCACTAGTATGCCCTGTGATATGTGACCTCAGCAAGGCGTTGTTCCATTGTATAGATTCTGGACCTGCTCATACGCGAGTGAGGTGGTGTATATTCAAAGCTCAGGAATAACTTTCAAATGATTATATTGTACTGCGTTGATCGCAGTGTAAACTCTATAGAATTGAAACGTTTCTAGGCTGTTGTTGCAGTACACTAGTACCGTTTATCAAATTGCGTTGAAATGTTATTACGTCCTGAAAACCCATATTTTATGATTACTGAACAGAACGCTGTATGCATTTCTGTCAATTTAAAATCGTTTCATAAAATTCTCAGCTGATAAGTATAAAAGGCTGCCTTGAGAAACAAGCCTAGCTTTGCCATAGGAGAGTGACCCAGTACTAATTCAAACGGGGCGAATCCGGTGACATCGATGCGAGTGTCGTTTATAGCAAACTCTACGTTGGTACACCACAGGTCCCAATCCTCTGGGTTCCTACCAACAAAGGATCTTAGCATGTCTTCCACAACACGATTGCTGGATCGGACACCCTGTGTGCCTCTTCATATAGTAGGAGTGGTGACTGTCACTGACAGTCCTAGAACCCTAAGACCTCAACCCATAAAAAACGGGTATGAGCGTCCATCGTCGGTCTTTTAAGATATCAAATATATGACTGCAACCTGCCTGAATCGGTTGCTGTGATATATCCACCAGGTTTGCGTTCGCACACGCTTTCCATAGACACTGTTATTTTATGATGAGTGACTAAATGCCAGACGCTTGAGATGGGATTGACGGGCTCGAGTAGAGCTCGCTTGCGTGCGGGCGGTATGGCCTAGCAGAGTGCTTGGGTTGATTTTATTGGATCAAGCGTTATGGTACCTTGAGGTGTAGTTATTTTCGCGTAGTATCGTCGGTAGGAGGGGGCATTTTCGGTCGACGTCGACACCACCATCCACTAGCGATATACTGCCGGCGTATATCTCGGAAGTGAATATACAGAATAACTGCAAACGCCGGTTTGGGAAACGATAACTTGATGAGTTGTGTAAAGTTAGGATAATAGAAACCGAAAACCTCGGTCGGTCGGTCGGTCAGACAACACTGTTCAGTACGGCTACGGCTACTGTTAGACCTACTGTACGGCTACCACTGCACGGCTACTGTCACTACCTCTGGACGGATTTGAGTCAGGGGGGTCAGGGGGTTGCCTGTCAGGGCTGCCTGGCTACCTAAACACCCGGATCTCGGCACACCACCTCCGTACAGGAGAGTGGTGACTAGCAGTAAAATAGTTAGTTCAGCAGGGCAAGTCAGTGGCACTTGGCCAGTGCATTCCTACTGTGCAATTCTGATCAACAACAAAAAAACGAAGTCAAAACAAACAGTTGCAGCCAAACAGGTTGTGCAAACTGCCAATACCAGATGGATGCGTGTTGAAGCAACAAATTGAAAGTCAAACTGAAGATTGAAAGTAAATTGAAGATGGTGTAGAAGTCAAAGGACTACTGAACAAGGCTACAATTCAAGCAATTGCAATATCTTTATGGCAGGAAAGATTGACCAGTAAATTAACAGGTTGAGCAACAGCTCCTCCAAATAGTTACTTCAAGTTAGAACAGCCTCCAAATGGGCAATATTCATGTCTTATACTTTCAAGGCGCGCAATTCATATCTCTAATCGATCTGTCCCATGTCGGCTGGCATATCATCATCTGCCACCTATACAAATCCTAATCAGAGAATCTGCATTTGGACAATCCTAATCAAGACAGTTGATTTCATTGTCCCTTGCTGATCTTTGCCTTCTTCCTACGAGGAGCCACGTCCAGCACTTCTTCTTCATCACTGTCACTGCTCATGGTGCATTTCAATTGAGTTATATACTCATGTGTCCAACATCTCGGATATTTCCTAGATTGCCTCTTCGTCTCTTCAGACACCCCAGCCTTATTCTCAACCATTGAAGTCAATCCAGTATCCGACCCATATGGTTTCTTTGGTGGTACATGAACAGTTTCCACCACAGAGGCTGGGGCATCCTCAGATATGGCCTCAGACTTCTGCTCGGTAATAGGCTGATCATCTGGCTGAACAGGTGAGGTCGGGGAGGTGCCCTTTGGTACCCAGTGAAGTTCACCCTTCTCATCCATGATCAATTGCAGTCCCAGTCTCTTCAACCTTCGAGCTTCAGCTTGTTCTTCAGCATCGTCAGCTACCAAGTCATCGAACTCGCTGACGTCATCCTCGGTGTCATCATATTCAGGCGAAGTTGGCTCCCATTTCGGACTGGCAGTGTCCATGTCATATATGACACCCGCGTCATCTTTGTCATCCGAACCTGGTAGCTTCTCCTTACTGTTAGTGACACCTGCGTCATCATTGTCATCAGAATCTGGTAACTTCTCCTTACTCCAGGACACAGCGCCTGTACCCGAATCTTCACTGTCCGTAGGCTCTGAGTGTATAGGCTTACGCCCCGTGTAGGGAATTCCACGATATTCGTCATCGTCAATCACAATCGTCGGATTCCAGTACGCATACCCAACGCGGCTGATCGGTAATGAGAATGGCGCTACCGGCGCCTTCAACTGAGTGGCGTCTTCCAGAAACCAGCCGCCGCCCCTATTACGCTCCCAGCGGCGTAGCGCACCAGAAGGGTGGACGATAATATGCTGCCAGCTATAATCAAGTCCAGGCTTTCGCTCCCCATAGTACGAAGTCAATGGCTCGGGAGTCCCCTTCCGAGCCCATTGCCATCTCACTGCCCCAGTATGCATAAATACAATATGCCAATCGAATGGCTTGGCCGGGCTATTGTTCCCTGGCACAACTCCTCCCCTCTTAGCTTGTTAGTACAAAGAGATGATAACTCAGAGTCATTTGTACAGCAGCTAAGATCCAGACACAGATCAGCCATGCGTATGGATGCGTGATATGCTTTTCTGATCGAACAGGTGCTCGAAGAGTTGACGAAGCAATCCAGAGGGCAGAGGGTATACAGCAGTGGAAACTCCCGCTCCTTGTTGCCCTGGATGAGGTCCCAGTTGAGCAGTTTCCGGATGTGATCCCAGAGTCTGTTGGTGAAGACAAGGAGTATCCATCGTACAGTACCGTAGATCCACTGGAGGAGGCGACTGCGTCCAGATGCAAGTAGGCTTGCGGTAGCCAGTGCCATACATACAGTAAGAGCAATACAACGGGGTAGGTAACCGGCGAACTACGGGTCGAAATCGCAGCGCAAAGGGAAACCTGCCCATCGGATTTTCCATAAACCAATGCTTGGGTTTGAGAAAGTCAAAAATTTGGAGCGTTCGGCGTACACAGGCATCAGCCTGTCGCAGTTGTCGCACCCCAGTGGTCTTAGCCTGACTGTATTCGGTGCACGGTGGACTAGCCCAGATGACGTCAAAGTAACCAGGCGCGTAACGCTTGAAGTCCCAGTCCTGAACCTTCTCAGCGTAGGTAGGTTGCCAGCGAGGATCATGATCGACGGTGACCACAGTGCTCTTCGGATAACATGACATGAAACTTCTCTCCACACTTCCTGTACCACTGAAAAGTACTAGTAGTCGCAACTCGCGTGTCGAGACCACAGAGTCCAGAAGAGCTAGATGCGTCACAAAGGCGTCAGAGGAGCGACAGTATTGTTCCCAAGGTAGGCAGTTGTCCAGAGAAGTGAGTTTCTCTTCATCAGAAGTATCCAGGAAAGTTAGAGCTCTGGCGCGTCCCCGCCTTTGCTTCCGCTGCATTCTGACCTCCTGTAAGGCTTTTTCCCGGGCTTGTCCTTCTCGTGATAGTCTCAGTTGTTCGAACTCCGTGAGCTGTTCGAGTTCACCCCCGTAGTTCAACGACTCACGGGTCTTCCAGGAGTCATGAGCATTAGAGTACCCAGTCCAGCGAACCAGAAATTCTTCTACTTCCTTGCCTCCTTTCATAGGTTTCACTCTTCGAGCCAGAATCTTAGACACATGGGTCTGGGATTGTCCATCCACGAGAACCTTAGCAGGAGTAGGTATTTGCCGACGCAGCGCAAAAGTTTCATCCGCGGTGCGGTATTCCTTGAGGCGATGCTGCGCAAAAACATCGTGGATACGCCATTTAGGGGGTAACTTGAGCCGATAAGCCACCGGAGCACCTCTGTCAATTTCGGGTAGCTCTCGCTGCTGGTCACTGAAGAACCTCTCGGTGATGGGTAAGGGCCCGTGCCAGCGAGGTCCCAGCTTCCTGAAGGATTCGCGGTTCATGATATTTTCCGTGAGATGCTTGGCATCTACCCAGACCAAGTCTCCCAACTGAAAGGATTTGGCGGTGTGACGCTGGTCAAACTGATGTCGCTGGCGTTGCTGTGCCAGTTCTAGCTTAGTGCGGGCGTCCTCTAGTTGAGCCGCGAATTTACTAGCCATCTCGTGTGCCGTACCTTCTCCACCCTTACGCTTGGAGTGTTGTCCAGCCGCCGCTTGCAGGAACAAGTCCAGTTGCGACATAGGCGAGTGCCCCAAGACCAACTCAAACGGGGTAAAGCCGGTTACATCGCTCCGCGTATCGTTGATGGCGAACTCTACGTTGGCACACCACAAATCCCAGTCCTCTGGATTGCTGCCTAGGAAGGACCTTAGCATGTCTTCTACCACTCGGTTGGTATGTTCAGCTTGTCCGTCCGAACGAGGGTTGTAAGGCGTGGTGGAGGCCACTTTAGTTCCCATAAGTCTCATCAATTCCTTCCACATAGCATCCTGAAAACGAGGGTCGCGGTCAGAGACAATCTTCATAGGGGTGCCATGTAGTTTCCAGATGTGGTCGAAGTAGATTCGAGCGATAACCTCAGCGGAGCTGTCCTGGAAGTTCAACGGGATGATGTGAACCATTTTGCTGAGCTTACATGTGAAAGTAGCAAAGGCATCGTGATTCCGCGCCGTGACTGGCAGTCCAGTGACAAAGTCCACACTGACCACTTGCCATAGTCGCGTAGGAATAGTGTGTGGGTTCAGCAATCCATCCGGGTAGGAATTTCTCGGTCGCACCGCTTGACAGATAGTGCAAGATGAAACCCAGCGTCCCACATCTTCTGCTGCCCCTTTCCACCAGAAGCGTCGCAGTACTCGTTCCAGAGTTTTGTCCCTGCCCGCGTGTCCAGCTGAAACAGATGCATGCGCCTCTTGCAGCACTACCTCACGGAGGGGTGAATCTTCTCCCAGTACCAACTGATAGCGCCCAGCGCTCACCCTCCACAACACATCTCCCACTACGCAGAAGTCATGCGTGCGTTGATGCGGAGCTTCTTGGATTTTCTTCCTTAAAGTCTGAAGGGGGCCAGGTCGCCCATATTCCGCTTGCAGCGCTTTGAGGAACTGGCCTCCTGATATCTGCTGATGCAGGTCTCGAACGCTGGCCGCTTCTCCAGTACGCACAATAGGAGGGGGGGAACTCGTTTTCCTTTCCCGCTTGACACGCTGTCGAGCTGGCGGGGCGTACACCACTAGCAGGGGCCAAGGAAGATCCAGAAGGGCTCCATCCGGGGCGGCGAACATCTGCACAGGTTCTCCTTGAGCGTCATGGGTAGGAATAATGTACTCCACTCTCATTCCCGCAGATCTGAACAACTGCCGCCACTGTGGCATGCGAGACTGAAAGTCAGGAAGGACAAAGAGAGCTGAAGTATTCTCAGGGTCCAGACGCCATTCTTCCACATATTTCCTCAGTACGGCCTCGATGGTCAAATGGTTGGAGGAGAAGGGAGGATTGCACCAGACGTTCAACCCTCGCCAGTTTTCCTTCAAGCAGTCCGTCCAGTAGCGGTTGACCTGACGATTCTTTCTTCCCAAGTCGCAACAGGCGTCCACCTCGAAAGGTCCATATCCTTGACTCAAGAAGTCGAACATGTCCGCACGGAACTTCCAGTCCTGTCGGTCGCTGGGCTCCAGGAGTCTGGTTGAGGCCTCGCTGCACTTCGGCGTTGCCGAGTAATCAACAGGGGTCTTCCTGGGAGAAGGAGGCGAGGATGCTGTCAGTTTGCCAGAGCGCGTCTGAACTGCCAGGGTTGCTTCCTCGTACCCAGTTTCGGCCAGCTGCAGGGTATGTAAGGCGTCCATCCAGAGTTGAGGGGAGTCCATCCAGGTGAGAGTCCCACTGTACGCGAGGACTGGTTCAGGATCTTTGGTCTTGGCGCTGTTGGACTTGCGCTCCTTCAACTTGTTGGGATCTACCACTCCCAGGGGCGCGCGTCCTTGGCGAGACTCTTTACCAGCTGCAGGTCTGAACTTGCTGGCGGTGTCCGCGGCCGAGGGAGGTCGCTGCGGTTTCCCAGTAACCGGGTGCACAAAGCCAGCTTCTACCAGTCCTTCTCTCGCGGAAATTTCCTTGTAGTCTGGTCGCCTGGACAGAGCGTCTGGAACCCAGAGTAGCGCCCCAGGGATGTATTCCATCTCGGGTACCCCTACCTCCACTAGATCCATGTACCATCGGGCTTGGCGTCGGCTGAGAGGTTGTCCGGGTGCCATTAACCAGACCAGGGGCTTGTGGTCACCCTGCAATTGGAACTCAGTCCAGATGAGGTAGTGTCGCCAAGTTTGCGTAGTGCAGTGATGGAGAGCGCAGAGTTCTCTTTCGCCAGCATGGTTGTTCTGCTCGGCTCCATTAAACTGTCTGCTCTCAAAGGCGATAGGTTGCAATCCATTTCCTACGTCTTGCATCAGTACTCCCCCCAGTGCCACTCCACTGGTGTCAGTTTGTACCACGAAAGGATGCCGTCCTTCGGCCGCAGCTTTCATATCGGGTAGCGCCAGAGTGGGTGAAGAACATAGCGCCTTCTTAATCTCCTCGAAGGCCCAACGCTGCATGGGTCCCCATAGCCAAGCGACATCCCCTTTGGTGAGCTGAGTCAAAGGTTGTGCTACTTCAGAGAAGCCCAGCATGTACCGCCGGTAGTACCCAGCCAACCCCAAAAATTGGCGCACATGCGTGGCGTTTTCCAGAGCGGGCCAGTCCCTGATGGCGGCCAGTTTGTCATGTTGAGGTTGACTTCCTTCCCGTGAGATAACGTGCCCCAGAAAGCGTATCTGGGTCTGCAATAGTTGACACTTAGACTCTTTGAGGTAGATACCCTGGTTCTCACAGACTTCGAGAAATTGCTGGAGATGGGAAAGATGCTCCTCCAAGGTGTTGCTGAAGAGGATACAATCGTCCAGGAATATTCTTACAAAAGGAAGATGTCCCAGAGCGCGCTGCATGCGTCTCTGATAGCAGGAAGGACTGTTGGTCAACCCCATGGGCATCACCAACCACTCATACGAGCCATAGGGAGAAGTGAACGCAGTCTTTTCCACATCCTCAGACGCCATAGCCATTTGCCAGAACCCATCGACTGCATCGAAGGAGGAGAAGTACTTGGCCCCATGCATGGAGTCGAACAACTGCTGAATGTCGGGAAGTGGATATTTGTCCTTGACGGTCAGGCTGTTGATGGCTCGGAAGTCGCATACCATTCTGAGTACTTCAGGTTTCCCAGGCTTGGGAACCATCAGCACTGGTGCAGCGAACGGACTTGAGGAAGGTCTGATGTAGCCCTTGCTCAGGAGTTCATCCAGGCGTTCTCGCAGTTGAGTCAGCTCCGCCATAGACATCTTGTAGGGCCTCTTAGCGGGCGCGATGCCATTCCATCCCTCTTGCAGTCTCACATGGGCCACTTCATCTTTTCGCAGGGCGTCAAAGTTGGGCAGCGCTTCGCGAATTACTCGAGGTGAAAAGGACTCGATCAGCTTCTGAAACTTCTTTCTCCACTCGGAGGAGATTGAAGGGTCCTCCAAATTCTCGCTGGTGGCCACCGCTGATAACATCGAAGTCCCTACCAGAGGTGTCGCATAGGCCACTAAGATGTCGTGGGGTGTCGCGGCACTGTCCATTCCCGCATATCTGCGCCGATAGGCTTTGATCTCCTTGGTCGCTTGAGCCGCTGATAACATTACCATCGGTTCCAGAGCCATCGCGGTTCTCTCGCCTTTGCGTGTAGAGCTACGCCCTGGCGAACATCCCCGTATCCGCACGGATTTGCCATGTTGGCGAAACTTGACTGATCCCCACCCATCATAGTCCAGCGTGACCGGTGAGAGGTGTCTCAACCACCTTCCTCCGAGTACAATGTCCACCTTGATGCCCAGAGGAAGTACTCGCATCTTGATGACCTCTGAGTAAGTCCCCTCTGAAGTCTCGGCGGTCAGCTTGCCGTAAGCGACTTGCGCAGAGGTCTGCACTGACCCATCCGCGAGGGTAACGTTCAGCGGCATCCCATTAGCGCGAACTGTGAGGTTCAATCTCTTGACGCACTCACTGGAGATGAATTCATCCGAGGCACCCGAATCCACCAGCACGCGCACTCGCTGTCCCTTCAGCAAAGCCCAGAACACCAATAGCAGCGTTCCCTCTTTGTCCCGAATCGCAGTCAGCTGACTGTCCTGGTTCCACATTACTTGACCATCGCGTCGCAGATGTGCACAGATGGCGGCTCGCACTGGGTGATGCAAAGGTACGCGCTGCTTAGACCGGATAGGTCTTGTGCGCGGTGGTGCAGGCTGCGAACGAGGATCCGGACCAAAGTACCATCCACCTTCCAGGTCGCGGTCTGCTTGTAGCTGCCGCTCCTTAGCGCGTCGCTCCTGTCCCTGAGCGCGTCGTCTGGCGCGGCTCTGCGTGCGGCTTTTTAGAGGGTAAGAGCGAAGAGGTTGGATGGAAATCTTCTCCTCCTCTTCCTCCCCAGCGCTATCTTCTGGTTCGGACTTTTGAGTGAACGAGGGGTTTTCTTCTTCCCGCGGTGCCGCCTGGGCGTTGGTGACGTTCGCTGGTGCTGCCACTGCTTCATTACCTTCCAGGATCGGCCGCAGACGATGGCGTTGCTGTTTCTGAATGGTCAGTAGCAGTTCCAGGTGGGTTTCCTCCTGGATGGTTTTCAGGGGAGTCGGCTCCACTCCTTCTGTCACCGTTGTCAGCACACTTGGATTGTTCTCCGATCTGGCGGCGGCCAGCTGTCGCTCCATCAACTGCTGCGTGAAGTTGAGCGACCGCTAGGAGTCCTCGAGGTCGGAAATGTCCCCAGAAGTTGCGGGCTGAGAACTGGATGGAGATAAGGTTAAATCCAGAGTTGTCGCTGGATTCGCATCTGATGGTTCCGCTGAGTCCAGGGAGAGTGAATCACCACTTGCTGTTGAGGGTAGAGCCAGGTGAGCAGCCTCCTCCGCAGCTTCCCTTTCTCGCTGGTTCCATTGGTGCACCCTGTATAGACTGCACCATGCGTCTGGAATTCCTACATCTCCACCAGAACCTGGGATAGTACCGCACTCGGTCTCCAGAGATAGCTGAACTGCTCCTTCGGTTATCGTTAGGTCAGGGGTGACCTTCCCATGCCATCTGTACCAGCGGCGGCGATATCTGCGCCACCCTTCTGGTACCCATGCATCTCTCCATTTCTCATTCTCCTTTACCAGTGCTGCCGCGGCCATGTGCTCCGGGTGCGTCATCTCTCTCCAAGCACGCGTGCGATCCGCCAGTGACTCTGCTCGAAGTCCTGGTGGTTCATCTCCCAACCTCGTAACCTCTGCCTCATGCTGCAGTCGGTCTCGTACAGTCTTCGGAGTTCTGCTGCGAGGTTTTCCAGTGCGCTTGCGCGCTGTGCTCGTAGTGCGCTCTGCGCTTGAGGTTGACGCCCTCTCTGCCAAGGCTGGACACGCTGCTGGTCGAGACGTCGAAGGAAACACCTCAGGTCGAAGTTTAAAAGGTGGGGGTTCTGAAGCTGGGCCAGTTTTTGAAGTTCCACCCCCTTCCTCCCCACTGTCGTCCAGAGGGTGTGAAACCGCGGGTAGCGTTACATCCTGAATCCGCTGCCTCAAGGCTCGCATACGCTCCACCGGAGCTTTTCTCGGTACCCGCGGTCGAGGAGTTTTCCGCCAGGGGGTGTTGAGTGGGTTGAAGGTCCACTGGGTCTCATCTTCCTGACCATCATCCTCATCCAGTGCTGCCAGTACTGATGTCTCAGGGTTAGGGTTAGGGTTAGGGTTAGGGTTAAGGTTAGGGTCTGTGGGGTCAACGCGGGGCGTTTCGCCACGCTCGCGTCGTGGAGCCTGACAGCGATCACCAGTTCCAAGGGAGCGATCTACACTGAACATAACGGGAGGCTTGGAGCGCTCAGGCGACGAAGTGGGTGACCTTCGTGGCGACCGCTGATGGCGCCGGGACACCAAGTGATGTTCTCGCCGGCCCTGCTCAGTGGAAAGGTTCGCTGTGTAAACAGCGGTACTGGTCAACGAGGGTTCATCCCGTAGGGTTCTGGTTCTGTCGAGATGGCGTTGTCGCCTCTGATCGGCAGACCAGGTGAATCCGTACCCTCGAGCGGCCAGAGGGTTGGGGGTGGCGGAGGATCTTTCTGGGTATTCCCTCGGTTGTGGGCGAAGGCTGTACTCCTTGCCCAGGGGCGGTTACCCATACCGCCCTGTCGCCGGCGTCCCGCCGGCGGGAGGACACTCAGTCCTCCTCCTCCGCAGATTGCTGACCCGAGGAGGACGCTGCGGCCGATTCCTCGTTCTGAAAATACTCCAGCGCTTCCGCTTCATCTTCCAAATCCTCCCATTCTGTCTCCAGCGCTGCGATATGAGATTCATTCGCAGCGCGGCGGCGTGCCAAACGAGCTGGGGCGTCAGCAATCCAGGCTCGTTTCTTGGCCTCGTCGGGACAGTTAGCCCATAAATGGGAGTCAGAGTTGCAGACGTAGCATCGGCGTGGCGGCCTGGTCAATCCTGCCGGGCTGGGCGGCACGGCGTGCTGCACCCTGAGGTCGGCGGGGTCGAGGTCAGTAGCATCTTCCTCCCCAGCGTCCTGCACGGCGTTAAGTCTGGAGGACGAGCGACCATTCCTCCAGGCAGGACTTCGGTTCGCAGGTGGAGAGACGGGAGAGGTTCGCGCTGCGGTCAGAGCTTCACTGCGCTCCAATTTGGTGGCCACAGTGATGATATGCTGCAGCGCGGTGGATCCGGGATGATTGCTTTCCCAATCCGCTGGACTTCGCAGATCCAACCGATCCTCAATAAGGCGATCCATCACAGCTTGCTTCAGTCGCAGTCCAGACCAGAACTGATATAATAGCTGCTGTTGGCTGATGGCGTGGCAGTTGGGCATGGCGTCTGCCAATAACTGGACTACCTCGTGCCAGGATACCAGACGAGTGGCGAACAAACGCGCAGTTTCTTCTCGTCGCTGCGCCATGCGCATCACGGTCCCCGCTAGTCCTACCAGCGCGATGTCATCCAGTACGCTCCTGGCTACGTCGGCCAGGAAAGGCGCCAAGGTGGCGTAACGCCGGTTCCAGGCCTCCGAGTTCAACATTCCACCTTGCTTGAGAAAAGTTAGGGATCGCGGCTGTAGTTTGCGCTGCGCCACTTCCTTCAAGATCTCCGGCATGGTGATCATGGTCAGGTCTAGGCGATAAGCACTCATGCGACCCAGGGCGAAGGTGACTACGCCCATTGACAGAAAATTGACCAGCGCTTCAGAAAAAGGTGGAAGCGCGGCAATATCAGCGTCAGTGGTGATTAGTTCAGCGGAGGAGGGGTACATAGGAATGTCTCTGATCAGTTTGAGCACATCAGCCACTGTCTTGGATTCTCGGTAGACATCACTTGGGGAAGCCGCTCCCATAAGATCGTGGTGTCCTGGGAATTGAGAAAGGCGCTGGTCCACTGGCAGGAGTCCCGGGGCCGCTGGCAAGGAATTTCCAGGCGATCTGTACTCTGCTGCGCTGGGAACACCAGAGGGAAACCGGTTGACGCCCCGTCTAGCCGGTACTGTGGCGGGAGTTGGTTGGTTGCCAGCCGCCATTCCTCGAAACAAGTACGCCTCGGAAGATGAAAATGCTGCCCAAATTTGGAGTCCCAGGGGGTCAAATTCTGTCAACTCGGACTCTAAGGCATTTTCCGCGATGGTCACCCATGAGTACAAGGGCAGGCGTCTCTGCTGAGTTCCAGTACGGCTTTCCGCGCAACGCCGCGCGTCATCCACTTGCGTTTTCTCCACTTCCAGAGTGAAAGCGTCACTGTCCTCAATCTCAGTCAGGCGCACAGGCGTATGCACTGACCCATGCTGCGCCAGGTCTTGGATGTCCACTCCGATGTGCCGCATAGTCATCCAAATCCGATTGGTATCGGTTATGAAGTGACTGGCGCTTCCAGGCATGGTTGGTAGTCGGTAAGAGTATTGTGCCTCAGCGCCGTGGCTGACAGTAACTGCGGAGGAAGAGGACAGGTGATTTCTCAACCAGAAGGAGGCTCCTTCTAAAGTCCATAGCAACACGTCTAGACGCCTGTGTCGTGGTTCACCATTGTCTGAAGGCGGGGGCGAGTTTCCTGGTGACGGTTGATCAGGCTCAGCGGAGTCAGAAGGCGATGAGCCGGTAGCCGGTGGATCTGGCTGAAATGGTACCGGCGCCGGATGAGCCGGTGCCGGAGCCGGTTGAGCCGGTGCTGGAGCCGGTTGAGCCGGTGCGGGAACCGGTTGAGCCGGTGCTGGTACCAGCCAGGGACCTGATCCAGCTGCTGGCGCCGGTGCACCTGGTAAACCGCTCGCCCATCCTAAGGTGTGCTGGTAGGGCGTCATAGGTGGAGCGCCCACCGCTGGTAGAACCGAAGTCAGATG
>LGRX02007336.1:0-36113 GCA_001247695.2 Cymbomonas tetramitiformis | reverse complement strand
ATTTGGGTAGTAGGCGCTAAGCTCAGCGATGGTGGGGTGCCTTGTAGCAGTCTGCAGACCTTTTTTGGCTACTGCGCACTGAGCTCAGGGATGGTGGGGTGCCTTGTAGCAGTCTGCAGACCCTATTTGGGTGGTGGGCGCTAAGCTCAGGGGACATTGAGTGCCTTGTGGGAGTCTTGCAGACCCTATTTGAGGTAGTGGGCGCTGAGCTCGGGGATGGTGGGGTGCCTTGTTGCAGTCTGCAGACCCTATTTGGGTAGTGGCGCCCAAGCTCAGCGATGGTGGGGTGCCTTGGCAGTCTGCAGACCCTGTTTGGGTAGTGGCGCTAGCTCAGCTGGAATGGTGGGTGCCTTTGTAGCAGTCTGCAGACCCTATTTGGGTAGTGGGCGCTACGCTCAGGGATGGTGGGGTGCCTTGTGGCAGTCTGCAGACCCTATTTGGGCAGTGGGCGCTGAGCTCAGGGATGGTGGGGTGCCTTGTGGCAGTCTGCAGGCCACAGGGCACCTTATTGCCCACAAGCCCATCGTCCACAACCCAAATAGGGTGGGGGGCAACCCACAGGACACCCCACCACCCCTTACCTGCACTCCTCTGATGCTTGCACTTGACCTTCTGCCGCTAAGCAGTGCCATGTTAGTACATCAGGCTGAAACTTTTTCCTTCTGAAAGTCTGAGAAAGCCTGACTGCAAGCAGTTTGAGCGCTTAAAGTTAAGTCGCTTTTCAAAATCCCAACTTGAAAACAAAAATACTTCCCCTTACCCAGAAATATGCTTAGCTTGACCCCGGGAAGACGCCTAATCAGCCCCATTTTCCCCAATGGAATTTAGACTTCATCTATATGCCTGTGGCAACCATGCATCGCCACTTGTGCTGCCTCAATAGTGGCTGTGCGGAGTAACCAACTGCACAATCTAGGCAGAGGTGCCACACATCTGGAAGGCTTGCAGATGTACTACGGGCATCTACCCGACGACTGAGTTAATGGCAACGTATGTTGCTGCCCGTACACAGAGCCATGTGTGGTTACGTGCATATGCTTGCACAGCATATCTCGTGAGGTAGGGTATTGTGTGTTGCCATGGTGCCTCAAACTCACCATCGCCCGTGCCCGCCTGCAAGGAGAGTGAAGATCAACGAAAGAAACGGCAGCAGTACAGCCGCATACCTGGAATCTTCTCCACCTTGATGTCATCAATATTCCCGTTTCTACGCCATTCCGCGATTCTGGTCATGGCCTTCGCAGTCTCTTCGATGCGTGGGGTGTAGGTCTGCACAACAACCGGTGCCACTCAAAAGTCAGGCTGGACACGCGTCGAGTGAAAACAACTGAACTAATGTAAGTTTCGGAAGAACGCTTCCACCAGACTTTTGGTCATTTAAATTTCGCCTTAAGCTGCCAGCCTCGGAGATGGAGCAGCAAGTGCTGTATGCAGGATCCCCGTGTGAAGCACGGTCGAGATTTTGCACTTAGCTGCTAGTATGAGACATCTGAGCTAGCGTGATGTCAATCACGACCGACTCTTCACATCTCATTATTATCACCGACTCTTCACGTTTAGTTCTTATCTAGGATGTTTCCCAGCTCCCTCATGACCTGAAAGGCGAGCAGACACTCTGAAGCATTCCAACATATGCACTCGTAGCGTTCAGCCGGAGCCTCACAGGCGCTTAACGGCTTTCCCGCAAGAACTGGAGTTTGAACGGCGCACGAGTCTCGTCATCGTAAGTCAGAAGTCACAATCGCAGGGAAAGAGCAGCCAACAAGTACGGTCAAAGACGCGACGTTCGGCTTCCCCATCGACCCAAATGACTCCCAGAATGATTTACGAACGACGTGAGCCAAAAGGTTCCTGGACACAAGATCCTCAAAAAGGAAATGCAGCATCTGGGGATCAGCGACCGGAGATTTATTGTTTATTGACGAGCGGAGGCTTTAAGACGGCGCATTGACAGGACCGAGCCCGATAGTCCCCGAAATCAAGAATGACTTGAGGGAACTCTATGAGCAGGAACACGCGACCGGATCAGCCATCGCTCTCGAAAGGAAGACTTGAGGGGTCGCTATGAGCAGGAACACGCGACCGGAACAGCCATCGCTCTCCAAAGGAAGACTTGAGGGGTCTCTATGAGCAGGAACACGCCACCGGAACAGCCATCGCTCTCGAGAGGAAGAGCACATTTGAGTTCTCAGGACAAAGGGACAAACGCGGCAACACTCAGAAAGTACCTTGTATCCACGTGTGATGTGCTTGATACGGTCTGGGCCGAGCTGGGCTTCCACCCAAGGCTCGCATTGGGCCAGCGCCTCTTTGGAGGCTGCAACATCAGATTCGGAGAGGGTGAGGTACTCATCCAGTCGGGGATCTGGGAGCTCTTTTATTCTCGGGTCTTCGGGGAGGGTCATCTTTCGTCGCAGTTGTGCGCGTCCAGTGCTCACCACGACTTACCTGCGCCTTGAGGAAACACGAACAAATTAGTAAGGAAACCGATCAGGTGCCACGTCAATGGGAAATAGGCTAGCTCTAGATGCACCACAGAAGATCAGGAATCGGTAATTCCAACTCACTGGTGGAAGAGTCTCGAGGTGAGCTGAAGTGCACACGTTTACGGTTTCAAATTCAAACACAGCACTGTGATTGAACAATGAAACCGGCGTTCTGTACACGTGAAGGTGAAAAATAGCAACAACGTGGCGCCAAGTCAGCACTGGGCACGCAGCAACCGCCAGAATATTGTGCAAGTGCAAGAAAAACTCGATTCCTAGCGCACATGCAGTAGCTCCTGTGCAAAGTTCTCGGGCACGGAAACCTTGGAAGTGCCAGTTCATAAATGCCAGATAACACAAAATTAACGCTGTTATACGGAAGAATACATGCACGCGCGCGCGCACACGCACAGACACACAGACACACACACACCCATCCACACACACACAATGCGCTCAAGTTTTGTTCCAATGTTGTGAACAACAATTGTGCCGTCACAAAATTTCTTCGCATGTTTGCAATGCAGGCGTTTCGTGGGCAAGACTTTCTCATGTGTTTCGAAACTTTCACGCTCTGAATTGCTTTAACTACGAACGAAAGGGAAAAACACGATCAGTCGTAGCTCTCAGAGGAGGATACACGATGAAAGAAAACAAATCGGGAATGATATTCATAATGATACTTATAAAAGATCAGTGACTCAAGAAATTTCACAAAGTATTTCAACATACTGTCCTGTCAAGTTTCACGAAAGACGGTGAAGACAAATTCCTCCTTCTTGCCAACACAAAAGTACGACAAGAGTGACCAAGTGGGTACAGCGATATTTCACGCGAATCGAGGTTTACGCTGCTCAGAACCAAAACAGGTACGTGAGTTATTATATAGTGTTGGTTAGGCTTGGTGATATTGCAGAAGTGGCACGTGACGCACCAAAAGGCGGTATCAACGACTGAATGGCACCGCAGCCAGGTATGCTTCGCAGTTGCAAAGTATCAGCTAGCCAAAATTGTGTACGCGGGCATTGAACGCACAAAACTTGAGGGTATATTTCACTTCAATTCGAAATCTTGGCTTCTAGGATAATTTTGCAGCCAACTGAGATATATATTGAATATTT
This sequence comes from Cymbomonas tetramitiformis, assembly GCA_001247695.2. Taxonomy (NCBI): domain Eukaryota; kingdom Viridiplantae; phylum Chlorophyta; class Pyramimonadophyceae; order Pyramimonadales; family Pyramimonadaceae; genus Cymbomonas; species Cymbomonas tetramitiformis. The sequence continues at coordinate 32,506 of LGRX02007336.1, read as the reverse complement.
ATGTAACCGTGTGTGGGACGGTTTGCTCAGTCCAGTGAAAACGGACGAGAGGACCGCAGTGCTTGTCAGTCGAGTGTTTCTGTTATTACCAGTTACTGTACGTGCTTCGCCCGATGAGATGAGTGGGCGTCAAGAACTGCATCTGCTGATCGTGATGGTGATCTGCCAGATGTGAGATGAGACACGACATCGACACACGAGACGACGACGAGAGCAGACGAGAGGTCCGGCTGAGACTCGAGACTGGCTCGAGACTGAATAATAGGGCCTATAAAAGTAAAATTAAAAATAGCAAATTAGCAATAATAGCTCTAGAATAGAAGAATACCTCTACAGTATGACGGTCCGGTTTTTTTCAGCCTTGCGACCCACGTACGCGTAAGACCCGAACCCTGAGAGCCGGCCTGCATTTCGAACCTCCCCACCCTGCCCCCCGCCAACCACCCCAAAAGTATTATTTCGCCACTCTTCTAGTGTGTTGGGACACCTCGCGCGCCGCACGAATCGAAGCGGTTCGCTCGCTACGCCCTGCTCCGTCGGCGCAACCATGCTCGGGCCACACCCCCTCCAATGCGCAATGCCCCCACCTACCACGGTCTACATCAACAACCTTTTGCACTAGAATTAGGGGTGTGCCGAGCCTCCATGTGGCAAGGCGCGGTAGTCCCACATCCCACCTGATGTCCTTCGTCATCCCCACCATGCATCTTGCCTTGGCCCGGCATCGAGCTACACGCCGCTACAGCACGCCAACTGCACCCTACCTGTCGTCCCACCAATTCTGGGCGGGTGGACCGTCATAGAGATACCGTATGCGTATAACCGACTGATGAAATTAGTCTCGACACGATCTCGACGGATCGACACACGCCGACGGACGGGAGACAAAATCGCTCGAGGAGATTGGGTTTCTGACATTCTCTCAGACGAGAGACGTTTGGCTCTGCTCCTTATGATTTGGAACCGGGCCAAATTACCTTACTTACTACCTCTGACCTTTATCGTCTTGGCATGAAGTGAATTACCTTACCTTACCTACCTTTCGTGCTCCTCGTTATGATTTGGAACCGGACCAAATTACCTTACCGCTTACTTACTTACTTTAACACTTAAAGGGCGAATTCAGATTTTGCAGTATAGGATCAGTATGAGCGCGGAAAGTGCCATAACTTCTACGTTAGTCACCTACTTGAGATGTATGAAGTATTGGTATCCATATTTGTGAGTTGAGCAAGGTCCCGCAACCCCGTAAAGGCCACCAAACTCAATATATTGAGCAAAAAACTTATCGGAAAGTGCAGGGGTATGCGTGCCCCATACTAAAGGGTAGGGAGGAATGCGTGCATGCACTCCAACCTAGCGGCATACATGTATGCTCGCGTGCTCTAGGTGTAAGCCGTGATGTGAAGTAGATAGTTGCGTGTGTGCTTTGTTAGGCACGCGAAGTAGGGGCACGAATGGATAAGTAGAACGCGAGATATGCCCCAAAACGTATGCGACACCAACCTGAAAACAGTATCAGTATGAGCAGTATATCAATTCGCCCTTTAAGTGTTAAGGGCGAATTCGGTTTTAGGAGTATGGGATCAGTATGAGGGCGGAAACATCCATAACTACCACGGTAGTCAACTATTGGATATTTATGAAGTATTGTAGTGTCCATATTGGCTATTGGGGACTTAGGCGAGGTCCCTGATAGAACAGGTGATAATGTGTATATATCGGTATTGATAGAGATATATAGCAATATCACTGAAACAGGGACTCAGAAAGCAGTGGCTGGGGAAACCGGTGATACAAAACTGATAGAAGAATTACGGCAGTAGTTTTCTAGCAGGTGTGTGTCATACGGTGACACACGACCAGTGACACACGCAGCAAGGGGTGATGCTAGGAGGGCTGAACCCCCATACAGTGGGGGGGAACTTCAGCCTCCTCGTGAGTCCTCAACCCTTCAATGCCCACCAAACTCGGCTTATCGAGTGGAGGACTTTGTGGAAAGTGCGGCAGGGGTGTTCTGCTGCCAGGTGACAAAAGCGTACTCTATGGAGAGTGCTCTAAAGGCTTCAAATCAAGGATATGGTATTTTCCCCCATTGGTATACACCATGATACGCCATCGTCCACTCATAACATCAAGTCAATAGTGGTGGCATGTTCATGGCGCATGCCCAAAAATGCCCCCAACAGCTGTTCAACAGAATCTCCTTAAGTATGGTGATGATGGGTCACATATATTCATGTGTGCACATACGGTGCGAGTGATACTGAAGTGTCATATCATCCACCTAGTTCCGCAATATAAGATAAGCGAAGAATGCTTGGCACTAAAGTAGGACTTGCAGTGGTTGGATTATTGGTTGTGGCGCTTGGCACTAAAGTAGGACTTACAGTGGTTGGATTATTGGTTGGAGATACAGTAGACTCACACGAATTTCCTGAGAATCCCTCCTCACATACACAAAGCCACGAGACTCCCCATCGTGTCGCAGCAGCTTTCCTCCAGGAGGCATGCAACTTGGCGGTCGTAAAACGGTTCGAGTTAAGTTCAAAACATCTAGAGCACTCCGTAACTCATCGCGTGTACTTAGTAATTCATAGCGCGTGGTCTGCAACTCATTCCGTAGCTCACTTACAACTGCCCGATGCTCACTTTGCAGTTCACTAACGAGCTTGCGATATTCAGTTTCCGTCACCACTTTCTCACCAGCGACGGTAGAGCCCATCACCGCTATAGGTCACCGTGAGGGTCTCCGTTATCCCGGTGTCAGGAGTGTTCGTAAACACTCGGAACCCATTCTTAGCTGCAGTAACACTCGAGTAATGCGGGTCGTTGAACGCGTAACTCGTCCGAAAGTCTTGCTCAACATAACCTTGCTCATCCGCTAAAGCGTATACTGCACTTCCAACGAAAACAAACAGAATCGCCAAGAACATACGCGCCCGTATCCTGCAAACGACTGAACGAAGACTTCGGATGCCAAAAAGAAAACGACTCCAAGCGTTTAAAGAACACTTTGACGACAGTCCTTCAAATTGCCAAAAGTAGTAAACGTTATATCAGGAATAGTCTGTCCCCGTATCCTGAGTGGTGGCGTAGATTGCGCTCTCTTTATCCAGCGACTGAAGGAACACTTCAAATGCTACCAACAAATACGTTCCCAGTAAGTTGACGACATTCTCCTGTTGAGACTTCCCAAATAAACATAATATATTGTGCCGGAAATGAACGTAAGATATTATAGCAGCGTCACCTGCAACCCAACCGCCCCAGTGACCACTTCTCCTTTCGACCACATAATGGAGCCAGCATTGATGAAGTGGGGCGCCCGAAAATCGCGCAATAAGGAATTAAGGCCTGTGCTACACCGGATTGTGGTACACTGCCGAGAAGCAAATAAGATTCGTTTCGCCGGGTCATACAGTCTCCGTATGACCCGGCGCGATCATTTTCAGACGAGTTATTAAATCTATAAATCACAGTCCGCGCGATCAGATTAAAATCGACATTCGCCTTATCGAACGTGCGAAACGACTTAAAAAGGAATATTTCGGGCAAACGCGCGTCGGTCCGACGTGGACAACAGCATAAAAACGTGCTCGTGTGTACAGATCGCGTCCGCGTCGTATGAAAAATATAAACGTTTGAAAACTAGACGACCTCATCTTGAACAGTGCAGTGTCTGTGATTGGGAAATGCAGCATATTCTAGTCCAGCGATACACGATCTTCGCACCCCAGCTAGCCGGTGGTCTCTTTGAACTGTTCCCGAGTTTTTGATCTGATGATCCAGGATTTGTTCCCGGCGACATTTGGGTGACATTTGGTGCAAATGTTGTCCGGAGTTATGACAGACAAGGGAACGTATTCAATTCGCCGCCGGAGCATTTCCATTCACCGGCTACCCACGACCAATAGAACATTAACGATCAAAAAACCGTATCTGATCCGATTCCTCCGAATATCCCCAATAATTATATTTCGCACTGTTAAGAAACAGGAAAGGTGTGCGCAAGCATCTTTTTAACTGCCATCGTTTCACTGGCTCACCCCCATTTTCCACTGTTTTCATTGGCCCCCCCCGCGACCGTGATTTCCTATAACGATTTCGAGGTCCCAAATGTTGGACGATTATTTGCTTTTTGGCATTTCACAAATAATGACTTCGCATGACCTCGCATGACATCGCCGGATGACAGTCGCGACAGGAGCCAATGAAATCGCTGCGATCAACACATTTGCTTTCCCAAGTTTCGGTGTAGCACAGGCCTAAACTTCTCATAATTCTGCAGAATTCAGAATCAAACAATCAATATAATATCGTCTCATTGTGAGATGGAGATTGAAATCGACCGGCCCTTGTTGTCACAGTGTCACAAATTAAAAATAGTGACGATCGGATGGCCCTCAGTCACAGTTGTTATTGGGCAAGATGCTTAAGTATCACAAAGTAGCCGTCGGATCGCGACATCACTGCTTGCCCCCGCCCGCCCGCGCCCCTGCCCCTGCCCTGCCCCTTCCTACCTCGTGGCATCAAGGGGTATAAGTTTATTCTTTATACCCCTTGCGTGGCATCCCGTGGTGACACCAAATATTCATATTCGTAAGCGCATCGCCTGTTTTGTTCCCAAACGGAAGAAAAAACATGAAAACAGCAAAACCAAGGGCCAGCGTCTGCTTCTTCGTCTATCAGGTTTCTAGGTTCAAAGTTATTACTTATAAGTAATCGAGTGCATCTCTTATGCAATTTACGGCAATTTCTTTCCGAAATTGCTATCGGTAAATTGTCCTGCATGTGAAATTTCAACCTAGCTGGTGTATACAAGAAACCCAAATAGTCTTGACTGTGGTATACTTGGACTGAACACGCAAAGCTTGTGTTGCACATTGCCGAGTTGCAGGCAAACGCCTCTCAGCAGCCTTCAAAACCCCTTGTAGCGGTGATATCGTCATATAACCTGGTAGAAAACGCGTGTTATCTCGAAAGGAACACAAATGTTTGGACTTGCTCAGAATCTGTATTTATATCTAAAGAAGCGGAAAGAGCGCCTGTTGACCCTGGTACGAAGATTTCTCACTCCTTCACGGCTCGTTGTGTGAAGAAGCTTGTAGATATATTTGGATACTGACACGTCGTACGCCGGCTGCTGAGCGTTCGAGTTGTCTGTGTAACCCTTAGGTTTTGGTGGGCCTTGACAATGCTGGCAAAACAACCATGCTGTGTAACCTTCGAGGCGCCAGCACTGACAATATTACACCAACTTGGGGCTTCAGCAGGTCAATCCGCGCTACATTATCCCGGCTTGGCCTCTGCTCCCTTCTCCCGCCTGAAACACGCTCGCATAGTTTTGTGTCGGTCACCCACGGTATTAAGGCCGTTGACCACCTTTTCCTTTTGCACTCGTGCGTTACAAATCCGTCAGATGGAAATGAAAGCGCAATAACCCAGTTTTCCATTCGTGACGTCGTAGCCTGTCTAACGTTTGGGCGTTGTGTTGACTTCAGTGAGAATCTCGTTGAGGGCAAGTGCAAAATGGACATTTATGACCTCGGTGGTGGCAAGAACATTCGAAAAATTTGGGAGCGCTACTACGCTGAGGTAAATATGGATGGGAAGACTTGTCAGAAGCTTCTCGGATTGTGTGGGATGCCCAGTTTACATTGCATGAAAGCGTTGGGACAGGGTGACAGGCAACGCTTGTCCTGAGAAATCTTTTCCCTCTTGTTTTCTGAGGGCGTGCACAAGTCATCCTCTGAGGGCGTTGGGATTAAGCACCGCTATGCTCTAAGAAGCCAGCCCCGCTATTCTATTTTCTTGGCGCCATGAGATTGCAGGCGTTCAAAGGATTCTAGCAACTGTCAAATCATGTATTGCTCACAAACCGATGGGGACCAGGTACACGGCGCGGTTTTCGTCGTCGACGCTAACGATAGGGACAGAATTGAAGAAGCGAGGGATGTATTGCATGACATGCTTCGGGATCCTCACCTGTCCGGCAAGCCCATCCTTATCTTTGCAAACAAACAGGTAACCCTAGTTCGACAGCATGCCTAGGCTATTGTGTGGCGCTTTTCCAGAATCTGACTTCAAGAGCCGCTGCCTACCGGCCAGCGACTGCTTGTTTTTTTGCACCAAGACGCTACGGTGTGCTGCCGATAGATGGCTTGCTCGGACGACCGGCCTTGGCATTCGGACGGCCTTCGTCTTCATGGTTCTGAAATAGAGCTGTCGCCATCCGCAGTGGTGCTCAGAAAATTTAAGCGCCGACAGAAATATCCGCTGCCGGACCTCTTGGTCGCTCTCGCGTACTCAATTCTTTTAGTGGTAACTTCACTAGCGGGACGGCTTGCCAAAACAAAGCAAGCTTCTGCAACTTTTCAGTGAGCTGGACCTGCGCGTTATGCACAGGATCTGCCGAAAGCAATGACAGCGCCCGAGGTGGCGCAAGCCTTGGGGTTACATACTCTGCAAAACTTACGGCACAATATCTTTGACTGCACGGCGAAAACCCCTCAGGTAATCGTTTAGCCTGCTCACTCTGCAGCTGCTGCAATTCCCCAGCTCACGTGAAGTCTTCGAGCCGCGACCATCATCATTTCACTGGAATACTCTTCAGTACCATGAACAGTCTCCGGATGCTGTAACCAGTGTTACTGAATAGTCTCACACGGGCCGGACTGCGTGGTTGGTGTGGGTTCATCCTGATAAAAACGTACGTACTCACACAGGGCGGCCTCCGAATGCTCCGTCACTGTGCTGCCTCTTACTGGCTTTCTTTCAAAACCACAAAGCTGTTCCCGAGCACTGTGCGAGTGTGCTGTCCTCATAGCTACAACTGGAATGCAAGCAAAGCTGAGGCGCCGAAATCTGCGAGTGTGCGAGTTTACTATCCGTAACACCTGCGTCTTGGTGTTGCCCACGAACACGTGTAGTGCGCGTTAAGTGCTCATAGGATAACATCTTCTGGGGCGCACAGGGCGGGGAGGTGGATCAAAACCTCAAGCGAGGCATCAAGTGGATCATCAAGGCGGTGGAGTCTGAGTATGCCGTGCTCTCGCAACGGGTAGAAAAAGAAGCAGCCGCGCAGGTGCCGCACCTTGTGCAAAACGGTTCATGATGACTGACTCAGCGGTAGCGGGGAGCACCTGGTTCTGGCATGGCGAGGACAATCTCAGTGGTGGGAACGGCAGCTGTGCAGGGTCAACGCCAGCGCTGGCGTTGGCTCCACTTCTGCGTGGATGGGGATGACAAGTTGATTCGGTTCACTCAGCGCTGATAAAATGACTCGGCTGGTTGGTCACGGCTTCCGCGGAATCAGGATGGCGCTGGCGTGCGCGTTGACTCCTCTTCTCTATGACACAAACCTAAGTTTTTGTTGGGGCTTTTTCCAAATTTAGAAGTTTTGTCTTTCTTCCCGGATGTCCTTATCTCAGACATATTCGCAGTGTCTATCCAAATATCGACGCGATTTGGCTGAATTTGGCGACGCGTTGTGTACTTTCCAAATGTTTGCTTGAGCTCGCCGGATAACTTTTCCTTCAGAGGGTTGGTTTCGTTTTTGGTGCTTCGCCTTGACTTTCTGGGTATGGGGTGGCAGCGTATCGATGCAGCGTTGGCACCTTTCGCAGCGTTTATAGTCTGGTCCTGGGATGGGGACGTCAAACGGTCCATGGTTGGTGGTGCGGTGATGACGGCAGAGGTCCACAGTTGGCCTGCCTGATTCCGCTGGCTAGTATTAGATTATCGAGCAACGGAGCACGCTTGTCGCCGGCATCTATAGCGACTGACGTGTTGGCTGGACGAGGGGTGGCAGCGTGCGGAAGAGGATCGCCTCAAGGCGGAAAGAAAGGCACGCGTGGAGGCGCAAAGAGCAGAGCGTAAGAGGGAGCAGGAGCTGGCAGAGAAGGGGGAAGACCTGGAGGCTCAGCCACTCACTCAAGGCAAGGAGGAAAAGGGGTTAGGAAATCCGGGACCGCTGGCCGAATCCATTCCGTCCAGTTTGTCGGTGGACCCACTACTTCGGGTCCCACCCCGTCCAGGCTTGCTTACCCCGATCGACAAGTCCGAACCGGAGGCTTGCAAGGACTCCCCGCAGGCCGCCTCGATCCCCTTGGGTCACGTTAAGGGGCAGCCAGTGCTGGACTTGGATACTGAGGACGACTCGCAACCTAATGCCAACAGCCTCGGGGTGCCCGATGCTCTCTCCCCACCTGCAGCTCCGGCCACCGGCACCCCCGGGAATCCAATGTACGACACGCACCCAGATCGCATGTGACAACCAATGGTATCTGAGGGCTCCCCACCGGGCTGTGTTCCTGAGTCATAAAGATGGAAATTTACTGCCCTCGGACGCCAGAATTTATGGAAAGGACCTTTCCAGAATCAAACAACGCAAAGTGGGAGGACAAAACTACGATCAGCACCCAAGAGAGCCAAGATTGTGGATAGCAAATTCAAGGTTTTACGTCACTTTTTATTCACCTTGCTATAAGTGGAACCCCACCCCCAGTAATGCAGCTCTGGGTGAAGATAGCCATAGCACAATCCATGGAAGACTGTGCTGAATGTAGTAGCCTAGTACATGCAGATCGATGCATGCCTCAACAGGATGCTTCATGAAGACACACTTTGGGCGAGCATTCTGTATATCTTTACTGGTGCAAGTGAAGACAAGCTGTGCTGAAAGGTGATTCTGTTGCTGCTGCACAACATGATGTCAATGTCATACGAGCATAACTATGAGCATTGGTAGAGAGGCGTCCCCCAGACACCGCCTATCAGACTGCAAGTGACTGCACACCAAAAGTATCAAATTATGAATTTTGTATACACTTGACATGCAAGGATATCACTAAAAAATTACATTGTATATATCTTAATTCGGGATGCTGAGCAGTGAGCACTTGACAATACTTATATGACCACAACCGTGTCTTGTATTGCCTGGGACTTGTAATGGGAATTTGAAATATATTTCGGGTCCCTTATTGTCATGTGAAAACTTTGATCACCTTTTTCAACATTATGTGCCGTTCTATTCGATGGCAAGTGTATGTGCCGGTATTCGCGGTTAGGCAACCCACATGTCGTGTTCGCAATATAGACAATGTTATAAGTGCGCAGGAATCACAATCCCGATGCGGGTTGTCATGTTACAAAACAATATTAGGTTTTAAATACTGACGTTTGCGGCATTATGCGCATCGTTGACATGCAAATCGTTGACCAGTTTTGCAGTGGTTGGCAGCATATATACTCTGCTTTACCCGCTAATTAGCATAATGGAGGTGACAAATCGCCAACCGCGCATGTCGTCGGTTATTGATCCTGAAGAGCTCCCCTTGGCGCCACGCCTGTATGTTGATGATGTGCCAGCTTCCAAAGATGTATCGCAAGTCATACCCGTAGACTCAGCCGCCATATACGCGGATTCTGTTTGTTGGGGCTCCACGAAAGCCGTCGCGACCATTTAATCCGTAAGCAGCGACTCCCCAGGGTACACACGTTGTTTTGTTCTCGCAAGTTTGCGCACCACGATTTGCGTGCGCGCGCGTGTGATATGCCGCAATGAAACACCCCGTAAGGCATACCATCCATTAAGTGCGGGGCTTTGGTAGAATGCTCTCGGCGCGAAAAGGTTTTCAAATCAAGTCGTGCACGCCATCGACGATTCTTGAGCCATAATGTCGGCGCAATAATGATGCACCCGAGTACGCACGCATAATCGCGTAATGAATCATGAGAACCTGAACTTTCACCCCCCACTGTAAGGGGGGGAAGTGGCTTCTCTTATTGCCAACTGTCACCCTGGGCAGCGAGTGTCGCCGATGTCACGCTGTACGGGTGTCCTCCGATAATATACACATGCGAAGTATTCTCTTCATGTTGTCTACCGTAGGTGATATGATAGCACGGTAGCGGTGTGGTGTAATACGATGTGTTTAGCGGAATACCTTTTGAATATAAATTCGTTCGGAACCTTAACACGGTGTAACACTCCGTTATACATGCCATTTTTTTCGGTGGAGTCTGAATGTGGGGCGACCGACCACCATTGACCATACAGTACTTGATACTATAAATTGTAAAGAAACCTTCCGCTCAAGTTTTATTTTACACAAGGGGGGCGTGGGGGGTCAAGGCTAGGAATCGCTGCACTGTAGTGTTAAGTGTGTCACAACTGTCTTAAATCTATTGATCGTTGATGACGTGTGAGCGTTATATCACTAACTCTTTATTTAAAACATATAACATTGGTTTACTCATGTTGAAATACACATCCACATACCGCATACGACAGTTCCATCGCGTGTCACGTTACTTGTCACGATAGGGCTCTACAGGGGATGCCACGCCCAGTATGTAACGCGGCGGCTACAAGACGCACGCGCCCACAACCGTTCGTGCCACCTCTCATTCAGATGCACCGTTAGATCCCTCTCGAATGCCATTTTCCTCGCTTCTCAGCGTTTTCAGTGTTTTCAGAATCGCTTCCTGGCTTCCAAAAATAAAAAATCAGTTCTCGGCGGAAAGTACATACTGCCCTCTTTCCTGCTGTGATATATTGCAATATGTATACTTGAAGTGTGTAAAAAAAAAAAAAAAATGTGACTCTTCCTACTGGAAGCGTGATATTCGAAGGTGCACAGTCGTGTTACGCCTGCCCCTAGTCACATGAAGTGTGCATATTGCAATACCATCCATCAGCACGTTGCCCTCAACTCTGCCGCATTGAGCATATTCACATTTCGCACTCTAGTTCGTTTCACATGTCTTGAGCAATGTGTAAGATCTAGGTTACGATCCCAAAAAATCGTAATTCTCTAGCACTATGATTCTACTTTGCGAGTCACGGGCTGAGTGCTGCACCGAACATATCTACTAGCATTCATACGTTATATTTGGCGATGCAACGGGAATCTCCCATAGAGGCGAACTTTTTGACATGCACTTTGCATTTGTTGTTGGCATCCGCCCTTTGGGTATTTCCGCCCCGGAAACACAAACCAGTCATGCACTTCCCTTGAGGTCACGGGCTCAAGGGAAGCGCTTGCGTATGTCAAATAGCTACTCCAAGAAAGTTCACCGAAATGATGGCGTTCATCCTTTTAGTATGCGCCCAAATCCCTCATGCGTCCCTCCAAAATCGGTTCTCACTCGTGTTTCCAAGGGGCATGCGAGCAACATTGTGCACGCATGCCCTCATGAGAAACCCGAAATAAACTAGCTATATGAGGGGGGGAAAGAAGGCGGTACGACAGCTGCCATAAGGCAGCAGCTGAAGGACAATGGTTGCGGATAATATTACCAGAGTAAGGGTTGGCGGCTTGCGCCGCCAAGTTATTACGAAGGGAAGATTGTCTGTGAGGGGCGCGTGTCGCAGTGTCATCATCATAACGTGTGACACTGCGACCGCAACTACGATGCTTCAGGTTGAGTGACACAAGGAGTCACCTACTACTAGATACTACTATAGGGTACCTAATATTGTACTCTACGTGACACTACCTGACTACGAAGTGGTCACTAAAGATGAAGCACTACCCATTTAATGGAAGGGTACACTACGGTATGCATGCTAGAAAATACGTCTAGGGCACTACCGATTTACGTACAAAAAGCACACTCAGCAAATTACCTCTAAGGCACTACCAACGTACCAAGTTAAGTGCTTCTAAGCACTACCTACGAAAGGGATCGAGACGTGTGATCGTAGAATGTTGAGAATGTTGATTGTCGTTCTTAAAGAAAATTTCAGGTCCCTCGAAGATCATCACACGCCATGGGGACGTGGAGAAGGGTCAAAACTGAACTGGCCTTGGCAGATCGCGCGAAGTTATATGGCTGGAAATGTCGACGTTGCCCACACAAAACCAGGGCTCTATATCGGTTTGGTTTTTTGGTATCGATACTATCCGATATCCGAAAAATGGTATCGATAATCGGCACAATCGATACATAATCGATTATTTCGTCATTTATATGTAATTTGTTATAAATAAAATATGGAACATCAAAACCTGCACAATCGATAGTTTGATATTGCAATCCGATAATCGGCGATAAATACGATATATCGATAGTATCGGTTATCGGAAATATCGATATAGAGCCTTGCACAAAACACGTCGAATTTTCTTGAAAATGATGCCGTTGAGGAACAGCTTTTGAGGGGTTAGGCTGTTCAGGTTGGTGTCGAGGAATCCCAACTTCCAGAGGGGTAGAGAGGAGAGAAGGGTCGACGAACGCGATGGGGCTGTATATCTGGCCAGAAAATCTGCCAAATGGCTGATTAGTAAAGAATGACGAAGAAGACAAAGGGGTTGAGGCAAGGATGTCCGGTTGACGGGTTACCACTTCTTAGAAGTCCATTGTTCAACATAAAAATTACGGCTGCCTCTAAAAACCTCGAAGGTGGCAAAATTGACAGTCGATGGCGAATTGTGTTGGCACTACCGATTTTCAGGATCTGAAATAGGGGGGCGATTAGAAAACAGACAGAGAGCGGACAACGCAGCAGGTCTGCGAGGATCTAGGCTGGCGGCGGTTGCTGCTCAGAGGTTGTCATCGGATGACGTTGGTCGCCAAAGTGGGGTCACTACTCCCATCGAAATGGCTGAAATTCCGGGGACACAAATTCCGGAAAAGAGATGTTGCTGCCGGGGTCACCACTCCCTTGTGGCAGCGAGAGAAAGATGCAGCGGTCGCGTTGGCCAAGATCGTCGCAAAAACCATGCCGGCTGTAAAATTGAAGCTAGAGAACGCGGGAATTCTCAAAATTGGGTGTTTCAGAATCTGAAAACTGCAGAGGAAGCGTAATCGAGGCCCATAACCTCATGAGAAACCCGAAATAAACTAGCTATATGAGGGGGGGGAAGAAGGCGGTACGACAGCTGCCATAAGGCAGCAGCTAAAGGACAATGGTTGCGGATAATATTACCAGAGTAAGGGTTGGCGGCTTGCGCCGCCAAGTTATTTCGAAGGGAAGATTGTCTGTGAGGGGCGCGTGTCGCAGTGTCATCATCATAACGTGTGACACTGCGACCGCAACTACGATGCTTCAGGTTGAGTGACACAAGGAGTCACCTACTACTAGATACTACTATAGGGTACCTAATATTGTACTCTACGTGATGCCCCTCGGAAAAAAACACGATATAATTCGAGGGTGTAAGATAACATCCCGCTGAATGCTGTGTGAAAAATATCATGTGCACCAAGAAATATATGCATACAGCAAGCAGACCATCCGTTTTCATGTAAAATGTAAAGAAATATTCGGCCAAAGCTTTGTCGGAACGATGTACAGCACGAATTTCATGACCTAATCAAACGTGCATTTTCGATGACGACGATGACTCGAAAATTACGCCGGACATTGTGTATAAAATTATATTCGATCTGACGGTACAATTACATGTACATAGTCATCGGACGCAGATAAATCGGTGTTGGGAAGCTCGAGACAATTTGAAACTGTTTCTCAACGATCACTTTAGACTTCCGTTCACTTCAAAATACACCGCTGCCGCTGTTGACCCGGGTCAGCAGCAACGGTGTATTTTTTATCATATATTATTGCACGGCATACCATACAACATATCACAGTGCATATATGCATACACTCTTCAATTGCGAACTCATCTCCAACTGCACGCGTGATCAGCTTCGCCTCCCTTGCGCGAAGATGATCACGCGAGGTTAGCCATCCGCAATACAACGCGCCCGCACGAACAAACGTAACCACAAACCTGTATTCAAGTAGCTTGTGTCACGCACAATAAACAAGTTTATAGGTTGCCAGGTTTGTTCATTTCACTTGAGTGGATGAACAATCTACGTGACCGCCTAGGCGACTCCCCGGAATGCCGGTGCTCAAGGAATGGTATACATTCCTTGACGCGACCATAGTACCGTGCTTGCTTAACGCCCGTTAAGCAAGCATTGTGCAAGGCATACGGTAAGTTCCAGATAAGTTCAACCGGGTGAAACGCGAATGGCTGCAGATTTCAGCGCTCTCCGCAAACCCAAACCCGATGGCGGCATCCTACCCTGCCGGATGCCGGAAAGCGATTGTCCGGACACCGCAGGAGGGTCAAAGGCATACATAAGTCCTCTATATATGCCTTTTTTAAAACTACCTACGGTGTCCGAATTTCCCATGATGTTGTTTTTCACTGATTTTCAGAGGCCGCGGCATCATCCGCTCAGCCGGTGACGCCCCCGCAGTCCTACGTGTCGGTGGCCTCCGGGGGAATTCGGACACCGTACGTCGACGTGTAAGGTCCTAATTGGTGGGTATTGTATGTCGCCGTATCCCGGCGCATGCCGCGCGGTGCGCGAAAACGGCATGCACTGCAAGATAAGGCGGCACTTTTGACGACTGGTGAACTCGTTGATCTGAACGGCAAGAAGGCGATTTGAGGCAATCACAGAAGCTCACAGTCCTCAGATATGGTGTGCGATTATATCGGCTTGTCAGTCAGTTACACTACAAATACAGTCTAGAGTCTTAAAATTGGAGACAAATTGCCGTAGAACGCTCAGAAGCGATGAAGTTGGGATTCTGAGACGATCGAGCGGCAAAAATGAACTCTCAGGGTTTTTGAGTAACTCAACCCTGCATCGCACGGCTCTCCCTAAGTGCGTCTTGTAGTCGCCGCGGCAAACACTGGGCGTGGCATCCCCTTAGTTTATCGGATTATACCCCTTGGTTTATTACTTTATAGCTGTTAGAAGTCTAGCGTAGGATCGACTGAAATTTTAGCACCTCTTCCGTTTGGGAAGATCGCCAACGTCACATGATCTCATTTGTACGTTGAGTGCAAGGAATTCCACAGAAAACCTATGTGATATGTTTTTGAAGAAATTTCCCAAGAGCTCCCACGAATCATGTTACGAAACCGAGCAATCTGATCAAGCGACCACCGGGCTCGCTTCAAAAGTTTCGAGAACGCGATGGACGATACGACAGTTTTGTCTGAGGTTCGCCGTAGTTTGTCTAGTCCTATTGGTCATCAGCTGCTTCTTTATAGGTAACGGGAGGTTCATAGGTAACCCTAACCAAACTGCTCCTGTATTCTGCACAACCTGCTCCTTCGCACAGTCTAGTCTCACCTGTGTTGAGACAGAGTGTACTCGCCGAGGTGACGCGCCAGCAGGGGCCGCTCTCACAATCTAACTATCAAACGTTGTCATCAGAATATAAGTCTGAAAATTGGTAGCCACAACTCAAACAGATCAGGCTTCCGCATGGCTTCTTAGCTCGTGGTTGTGGGTTGGAAATGATCTGAGTTCGTCCTTATCGTGATTCTTGTGGTTTTAGCAGTTCCTTCTGCAATGCCGTCACCGCCACTTGTGCTGCTCGTACACTCACCTTCGCGGCCGTCGGACCTGCGGAAGCCGGCACCCACATTTACACCCTCGCCCTCATTACTAGAGTCAAATGAATCATCGCCAACAGTGTTGGTGTCGCCGCCGGCGTTGACGGAGTCGCTGTCTCTGACTCAGTCGGTGGATTCAACCTCTGCATCGCCCGGGCTGCCGCCGAGGACGCGCGCACTCCAACCAGATGCAGAATCCACGCCACCCAGTTTGCAGGTTGAAGATACCTCGAATCGTGGGGAGGCTCCTCGCTTTGGTACGACGTTGGTGAACCCGATCACCTTCGCCGCAGACTTTTGGTTGAGGTGGGAAGGAGAACAGCGCTCGCTAAGCAATCTTAAGAGCGCGTGCTTGCTAAGCCACGGCGCTCACCTCAGTGTATCACATATCACTGTTCCGAGCGGCGGATGTCAGTTGGTCGTTACCCTGAGGGATCAGCAACAAGGCATATCATGGAGTCACAGCGTAGATTACTCTCTGCGATCGAAGGAGTGGTATCATATCGCTCTCTCCTTCGTTTCCGGAACCCATCTGCTGCTTGCGATCAACGGCGCCGTCTTCCCCTACAAAAGTAGACACATACCGGATGTGGCCAACTCAACAAACTCCTTACACAGTGTCGAGGCACCCCCGACCGTGTTCTGCGATCCTTCGTTCCAGCCGCCTCAGAATTCGTCAACGCAAGGCCAGCCTGAACCTTTTCAAGGTACGCAACAGTTGTCTTGCAGGCGGTCTAGCGTGCGCTTGGACTCACACGTCTCACATATCTGCACAAGCAGGCGGAACCTAGGCGACTCCCTAGCAGCTTCCATCTCAGGTGGAGCTTCTCACGAGCAGGACCTGAAGCACGCCTTAGCGCTCGGTGTCATATCAGAGCTGGGGCTGGGTCTGGGCGCTCGGAGTCAGTTCAGAATTGGTGCTGCTCCGTGTCATATCAGAGCTGGGGCTGGGTCTGGGCGCTCAGTCAGACCAGAATTGGAGCTGCTCAGTGTCATACCAGAGTTGGGGCTGGGTCTGGGCGCTCGGAGTCAGATCAGAATTGGAGCTGCTCCGTGTCATATCAGAGCTGGGGCTGGGGCTGGGCGCTCGGAGTCAGACCAGAATTGGAGCTGCTCGGTGTCAGCAGTGACGGCTCAGAGAGGCCTCATGCGCCACGCAGGTGAACTTTCGCACATTCGCTGGTGGAGGGAGGCGCTCTCTGTGCCCAAGATTCTGCTTCTGCGAGAAAGTTTCCTCCCACAGACCGCTTCGCAGCCAGACCTCGGGCCGCTTCGACTTGACGAAGCGCATCTCCACAAGGCGGTGCCGCCTGCGGCTGCACTTTGGCCCCTGGCAGGCGCAGAATCTATGTCAGCGCCGCGACCGACATCTCCAGATGCGAGCGAGGACGGGGGCGGAGCAAGTGCCACAGGGGGTCTGGCAGGTGAGAGTCAGGGCCGATGGCGGACACAGATGGAGCTGGGTCTCGTCGCAGTCTTGAGATCTGATGGCGAGGCAGCAACACAACTGCACCTGCACTTGCAGACGGTGATGCTCATCATGACTTCGGCCACGTGGCGAATCGCGGAGGTGGCAGTGGTATATCACGCAGGGCTAGGTAGGGTACCCACCACGTCAATGCTTCGCCCCTTGTTGGTGGAGGGAGGAAGTTGTTGACGTTCACAACATGAGATAGCGTTAACTACCTCTGCCGCATTCCTGGTTGCACGAGACACTTGGAGACACATTGCTCTGCGTTGCTTTGGATCTTTAACTGCATCACTTCTTCGGGACATCCGAAGCTTCAAGATTTGTGTTCAGGTCGATGCTTCACCAAAGCTTCACCAGGCCCCTCG
Source organism: Cymbomonas tetramitiformis (assembly GCA_001247695.2). Classification (NCBI taxonomy): domain Eukaryota; kingdom Viridiplantae; phylum Chlorophyta; class Pyramimonadophyceae; order Pyramimonadales; family Pyramimonadaceae; genus Cymbomonas; species Cymbomonas tetramitiformis. Next base: position 15,287 of record LGRX02007336.1, on the reverse strand, counting down.
CCCTGCTGCGAACCGCCATGCCAGCTGTGCCTTTGGGTGGACACCAAGCCCCTCGCCCCGCTGCGAACCGCCATGCCAGCTGTGCTTTTGCGTGGACACCAAGCCCCTTGCCCTGCTGCGAACCGCCATGCCAGCTGTGCCTTTGGACACCAAGCCCCTCGCCCTGCTGCGAACCGCCATGCCAGCTGTGCCTTTGGGTGGACACCAAGCCCCTTGCCCTGCTGCGAACCGCCATGCCAGCTGTGCCTTTGGGTGGACACCAAGCCGCTCGCCCCGCTGCGAACCGCCATGCCAGCTGTGCTTTTGCGTGGACACCAAGCCCTCGCCCTGCTGCGAACCGCCATAGCTGTGCCTTTGGGTGGACACCAAGCCCTCGCCCGCTGCGAAGCCGCCATGCTAGCTGTGCTTTTGCGTGGACACCAAGCCCCTTGCCCTGCTGCGAACCGCCAGCTGTGCCTTTGGGTGGACACCAAGCCGCTCGCCCCGCTGCGAACCGCCATGCCAGCTGTGCCTTTGGGTGGACACCAAGCCCCTCGCCCTGCTGAGAACCGCCATGCCAGCTGTGCCTTTGGGTGGACACATCCGATTTGTTCATGTCCTACTCGCTGTTGATGTGTTTTAAGGTCGGCCAGAGTTCCCAAAGTATTTTTCAGGTTTTCAGGTAAGATTTTCTACTTGTCTCGTATGAACCACGTGTCTCGTATACAGTAGATAAAATCGCTGACTTAATCGGTGCGTTGGGCAATGCGCAGATGCCAGTGACCTGCTCAGGGCGGTGCCCCCTGAACTTCAGATGCAGGTGCACCTCACGGCGGTGCAGGCGTGCAGTAGTTGGGGGCTTGCTCTCAGGAGCGGCCTCCTCACCCTTTCTTCGAAGTGGGACCTCGTCCTTGTTGCTGACAGTGGAGTGCAGCTTACAGAGTATGCTGTCGAGCCATTGCTGCATCGTATGTCTGGCAGCAACCCTGAGGTCACCTCTGGCCAGCCCCCCACCCTCCACATCCCCGCCCTCCACGTCCCCGCCTTCCCATGGGCTCCTGAACGTTGTGACCTGCCACATCTTTGATTTCAAGCAAATATAACCGTTCGAAGCACTGGAGTAATCCGCGGGCCATGAGAAGCTTCGATGGAATCAGTAGCAGCTACGCTCTTAATCCGACGGCTTACATCTGCCGGCACAATGGAGGCAGATGCGTTCACTGCCTCATAGCGTGCCAAGATCCTAAATCCGCGTGTCTGAGTGCACGTTCATCTGCTGTAGAGGAGGAATTTCTTGAACGAGTTGTTCACTGATGATGCATGCAATTTTGCGGAGTGGGCACTGATCAGTTCGTAATTGATTCCTGAGATGCGACTCTTGCGCCTGTAGCATGCCCATTTAGTTGCGAGGCAACAAGGGAGGGTGAAGCGGAAGCTTCATTATGATACGTGCGGTTTTGAAACGCTGTTCTGCCCAGCAGTTGGACAGTTAGCTATGGTTTCCACAGCGGACGATGCAGGGTCGAGGGAGGCATCTAAGGGGCGCGCGAGGGGTTGAGGATGCGGCTTGGGAGGCGAATTGGGGATTCGGCAGGGTGGAGTGCATCTAGGAGCCGTGGCTGGGACTGTGCTATACCCGACTGGCCGCATTCACTCCTTGGGCTATTCTCTGAAGCGGGTCCCCATCCTTGAACAAAGCTACCTACTGCCGATAGAGCGGTGGCGGGGAGCCCCGATGTTGCGTAACTCGGCTGTGCAGAATCCTCAGCCTGCTGAAGCTCTCCTGCCTCTAGGTGCGCACCCCTATGCTGCAAGAAACGCCTCGAATTCCCAGACCCTCTAGCAAGGCCAGTTGATGCGCCCTTGCCGAGAGCGAGCTAATGAACAGATGCGTTGGGGGCGTTCGCTCACCCCTCTGCTCTTGGGCTGGGCCGACGACAAACCAGCGATGACGCTTGACTTTGTGTGTCACCTGTTTGCGTACTCATAGTGCCGGAGCGTTCTTTCACTGGGGAGCTCGGTTTGGCCACAGGAGCGGTCTTTCTGGCGCGGCGCTCAGCCCTGTGGGTGCGCCCGCCTCCACCGACCATCGCGTGCTCCGCCCAGCACTCCGCAGCTTCAATTCTATTGGCACTCGGTTTCTCCACGACGCAGCTTGCCTTACGCAGGCTGACCTGCGAAGGATGAGCAATTGTAGCGGCCCCTCTGACTGCAGATTGTATGCCGAGCCTCACTAGCCACGCGCGAGGCGCTTCACAGGCTGTCGTGTGCAGCAGGGCACCCGCACCCGACCTCCATCTGACGGCGTGATCATTTCTCAGTGACCTGCGCCATCTGCTGCCGCGTGGTGGTGTTGCAAGTCCCTTCAGGGGTGGCGCCGTCTTCTTCACCAAAGGCTTTGAGTGAGGCCTTCACCTGAGCTCGATGCCGGTAGAGAGTTCCTGGGATGGCAGAGGTGGCTGGGCACCACGGCCAGGCAAGTGATAAATGACTCGAGGGTGAGGAAGGAGGGGATGCGATCGCGGTGTCTTAGGTTGACTGTAGAGCGAGTGAGGGCCATGTTGGCGGCGAGGGCGGTTGGGACGCGCGCCACAGGACGCCCTTCTCGACGCCTCCGATGCGGATCCGCAAACATCGAACGACTGCCCTGCGCTCGCATACAGCGACGTGAACCTCCGCCTTCAGCAGCATGGCTATTCTGCGGCGTTGGAGCCCGCAAGTCAGGTGCCGCCAGCGTTCTGCGTCCTCATCTCGACTGGGGTGTCATGCCAGCCCTGGTGGGGCATCCCTTTAGCGGGCACTCGGATCAGCAGGCATCTCGGACGGGGGAACGCGGGAATTTCTCTGTTCCTCCTTGCTCGAACATATAGCATTTTGGCTGACCTGGACCCTGTCACTACTACCGCACAGAGCCTTAACTATGCATAGAGCATGCCACGGTGCATCTTGTCACCAGCTCTCGATAGGGTCGATGCCCATTCGCCATGCTTTGACCTCGCCTGTGTGAAATGCCATTCAGGTGTATTTTGTATCTTCAGAACCGCCTCTCGAAGGTTGGAACGCGGATTATATCACGTGTTTGGCGGCGGCACGTCGCTTCCACCAGCGGTATGACTCCGCCGGTTACCATTCATATGACATTCCGGCAGAAAGTCCGCTGTACTCTACTTGGAGTTTGCACGGAGAAAGATTGGCTCTGCACACTGTACTCCTCGCAGTCCAGCTGGAACCTTACACCTTACACCGCACAACTTACATCCCACACAGAACACCCTCCACCTTATGCCCTTCAATCCACCCCCTGCACCTCACAGCCTCCATCCCTTCACCCGCAAGATCCATGACCATAACATGTGATGCAATACAGTTATTGCATAACTTGACTCCTCACCAATGTCATCACGAAGTCCGTGAGGACTGCGACTGAAAAATGGCAATCGCGCGAGGAGTTCTTGACGTTTGCGGTCCTCATGGAATTTGATCAAATCAACGAGGAGTGAGGAGTCAACCGTTTGCATAACTCGTGATGACTCCTCGCGATGATGGATGATGAGTCTTGAGTCTTGACTGTCGTGCGCACTGCACTCCATCACTGTCGTGTGGAAACGCACCGCGAGAAATAGCGAAGCGAGTAAATCGACCGAGACCGCTTATTTTTTATCTGACGGTTAATATCGTGAGACTTGCAACACCTTAAGTGTCCGAAAGTGCATAAGCGCCCTCCAGCAGGAACACCCCTGCTAAGAAACACGTTGATCAGATGTCATGAAACACGTTTTTAACCTTTTAAAATCAGAAGGATGACATATTTTACTGTTTGTGAGTAATTCTAGCTCTTGAACGCGGTCATCTGAGCTCGCAATAGATGGCGTCGCCGTCATTAGCGCAGATTTGGAGGGGAGTTCGCCACGCGGTTGCGGTAATAGTACGCAGCCAGGCCTCTAACTAAGCTTGATGTGTACGGGAATAACTTCCACTAGTTTTCATAAGTATTCACGTTTAATTTGACTTGGATAGACGGCTCCGCGCTTACATTCACGGGCGTAGAGCTAGCGTGAATGTAAGGGGTAAAAGCTTCGAAATGCTCGAGTTTTGAAGCTCGAGTTTTACGCTGGCGATACCGCAGCGCATGTGACGTTCACCAAACCTTCGAGACAATATCACTAAACTAAACCACTTTAACACACTGGTACCCTTGCTAATCGGAAAGCAGGATCTCAAGTTTATGCTCCGCGAGCAAGTGAAAGATGTTCACTCGTGCGTGGAGCCTGCAATCTTTGCGCACCGACAAGGAATGCCTATGGGAACAAAATATGTTCCTTATCACTCACATAAATAATACCCCGTTGAAGAATAGCTTCTATCTTGAACGGGATATATCTTAAAATCTGCCTGTAAGTATGCAGACCACTCAGTTTTTGCATATTTTGGGGGCTCTGGCGAAGAACCTGGTAATGAATCGTTGGAAAACTCGACTGTTGACTGTACGGGGCTACAATTTTACTGGTTTACGACTTATAAATACCACGATAGACAAATTCCGTGAGGAGTTTTCGGTCGGGCAGCTCTGGAGGAGCCCCACGGTTTTACTCCTCACTCCTCACATTTTCATCAGCCACCGTCAGCCACGCGATGTCGTTATTTGAGCGCGCTCGACAGTTTCGTGACGAGTTCAGACAAGTTATGCAATCGCAGCGCGCGAGCGATCTCCTCACCGAATTTGGCAAAATCGACGAGGAGCAAAGTTATGCAATAGCTGCAATGGGTCCAAGACAGCTGCCGGTTGCCATGCCTTAAGACTTGGAGCAAGCCCATAAAAAAAGGCGAGCTCACGGATGGCCAATCTCTCGTCCAAGGGGGGCAGAGAAGTCATCAGCATGCAGACATATCCAGCCGGACATTTTCCACCTCACACTGCCCACCCTCCATTCTACACTCGGAGCGCGTCTTATCACATGCCCCCTCGCGTCACCGGAATACATCGGCTGATTTGCGCCGAAATTCGTGCCGGGCAACGGAGGGCAAGCACAGATGGAAGCATATCACGGAGCCTATGGTAGAGGCCGGCCACGTGGCTCGCCTGCGGGTGAACTGGATGGCTCACTGCGGGGGGAGCATGGGGATCGAGGCGTTACATCTACTCGGTGGGCTGGAGGGGCGTGTGCCCCTGCGCACTCAGGTAACGCATAGATGCATATGCTTTGCTGCCATATCCCCAGGGACGCATCTCCTAGCCAGCTCCGATGGTGTCATTCCCGGTGCAATCGAGATCGTGCTCGAGGGAGAGCTTCGTCATTGACCTTGTCATTACATCCAGCTCACCGCTGATCCATGCCTAGTGCTGTAGCCAAGGTTGGAAGCGTTGCGCGATGCTCTAATTGAATCAGACTTTGATCGGGTGGTGTCAGAGAAGCTTGGAGCGCATTGGGCTCGGATTGATCCAGCGACCCGGGCCTTACGGGGTGTTTGCTTTGATGCAGATTTTTCGCCCTTGGGAGGACTGCGAACACACGCAAATATCTGATTTCCCAGCTTACAGCCGAGACATGTACCAACGCCTTCACCAGATCCCACGTACGCCGCCGGCGTTCCCAAAGGGCATGCCAGTGTGTGCTCGAGACTTGTCCAATCCGTCTTTGCCAGCTGTCAGCCAAGCATGTTCCCATCCTGTTACACCTCAGCAGGCAAGGTGTCGGACAGGACGGCGGCGCAGGCAAGTGCTGGGCGAGAACAAGCTCACGAGCCTCCGTGTGGGAATTGAATTGGCAGGGTGGTGAGAATTCGAGGGTCTCGATCCTAAGGGTGGGGCGGAAAGCTTGGGTAGGGTATCGGGATCCGAGGGTCTAGAATGCAGGCTGGGGATTTAACGGCTAGGGGCGGTGGTGAATCTCTGGGGGTTGAGATCTGACACTAGGTAGGATTGGGTAGCCTGGAAAGGGTGGCGAGGATTTGGGAGGTTGGATCTAAAGGTGGAAAGAAGGGTAGTGGTGAGGATCAACGGGCGTGCTCCTGAAGCTGGGGTGGGTGGCTGGTGCTTGGCGTGAGCCCTGCAGTATCAGAGGAGGACGAGGTTCTCGTATATCACCGAGACCCTTCGCATATCACCGAGGTCATAGGTGGGCTGCGCCCAAAATACGTTGTTGGCCGCTTCATGTTCGAGGGCGAAGGAGCGCTCCCCAAGGTGGATCTGTTCTTGCTCACTCCAATTCTCAGCATGAGCCTCTTGTGAAAAAACCATGCTCCTCCTTTGGCTATGGCACATGCAGTTCACAGCGGCTGTTCCTTGACCGCCTTGGGTTGATCTGCCCCCCATGTGTATAGCAAGGGGATTCGCTCTGACAGCAGGCAGTAAGGCGTGTGTGGGTGGCAGATAGGCAAGTGCATCCCCAGCAACATGACGCACTTTGTGGGGCGCAGTTCAGGCTCTGTGGTTGAAATTGTTCTCATTTGTGCTGTTGCTCTGATGCAAAGGAGATCGGCTTAGCAAGAGAGGGGCGGGAGGGGCTGGGCGGAGGGACGGGGGGCGTCGTACAGACCTTCCTGGATGCCTGCCACTTTGTAAACGAGGTGTGGGTACCTTCTGCGTTTCATCAGGTGATCATCCATAACACTGTACCGAGATATCAGAAAATGAGCTACACCGATATCTCAGAACGTATCAGTGAAAAGTATGGAACCTATAAACGGATACCAGGAACGCTGTGCTCAGACTAGTGAGCCATAACCTGTCACACCGTGACATAATTCATAACTCAGTACACCCTACACATCAAGCCACTTTTATCCGAATCCCTTCCTCAAATGCCATGCTTCTCATTAGGCAATCATATGTAATTCCCTACATATGAAGCCATGTGCAATGGAGTCCCATCGGTCCTCGAGTGTGGTGCCTTTCATCAGATGCTCAGTCGTAACACCTCACATATCAAGCTACTTGCAACCGAATCCTTCTGTCTTCATGGGCTACGATTTTCATGAGGTGATCATAAGTAACACCCTACAAATGGAGGAACTTGCAACCGAAGCCCTTCGGTCATCGTGGGCTGTGCTTCTGATTGGGAGTTCATCCATAACACCCTATATATCAAGCCGGAGTCCCTCCGGTCGTCAAGCGCGGCGCTTTCCCGCAATTGGTGTGCTCACGGTACTCTGGGTGCTCTGAGTGTCTGCATGCTCACCGCAGCAGTGCATTCAGGGTCACCTCTGGCCGGCTTCGGCATGCACTGAGGAGCACCCCATGCGACCCCGGATGTTTGCGTGCCTTGCTCGTATTTTAGGTGTGTAGTGAGCTGTGGGAGGGGTCTCCAGAGTGATGGGGGAAGGGAGGGGGATGCATCCGGGTGCAGAGGGTTCTGGGCTCGAATGGAGTCGATGCATCGAAGATCCGCGTCATCCCCGAGGCAGTTCCCGGGGAGGTCATGGCAGCGTCGGCCTACGAGCCACTACCTGTGATGGGAGTCCACGGCTTCGTCTTCCTCGGCGTCTTCAAGTTCGAGGACCGCAAAGGTCTGAAACCCTAAAAACCCCTAAACCCTAAACTCACCGCGCCTTGCTCTGAGGCCAGATGTCATCTGAACCAGATCCGTCCTGCCCACAGTCGACTCACCGCAGGGTGCCTGAGAGGGAAGTCAGAAGCGAGAACGAGAACTGAAGCTCCATCTTCGATTCTCTGTGGGGCTTCCAATCCGCATCCTGGCCTCGTCCACCAACAAAAGCCTGCCACCTGCCTCAGTCAGTCCCCGTGGAAAGCCCGACACACATTCACACTCTCTGACTCGGTCTTTGTGGAAAGCCTGACACACGCTCCAACACAGTCCTCCGGGGAAAGCCAAAATGCGCGCCTCTCAATGAAATGCGCCAAAAATGCACTCAATCCTCCGGGGAAAGCCAAAATGCGCACCTCACTCAATCCTCCGGGGAAAGCCAAAATGCGCACCTCTCACTCAATCCTCCGGGGAAAGCTGCCCCTTACCCCCTCCGCAGGATGGAGGGAACTCGTACATGCCTACTGCGCAGCTTTTTCCTACGCGGACAACGTCACCCTCTTGCTCCACACGTACCTGTACAACCCGCCAAAGGAGCTGAAGGCAAAGAGTGTGTGGGACACCGCTGTGATGCACCGCCTTATCGATGACCACCTAAGCCTCGTTGGATGCGGCACAGAAGAAAGGCGGCGTCCCAGAATAGTTTTTACCGGGCGCTCGCTGACGCATCTGGAGCTCCTTCGGCTATATCGCACTGCGGATGCCTATGTCAGTGCACACTGGGGCGAGGGCTGGGGGCTGCCCTTGTCCGAAGCTATGGCAATGGGTCTGCCAACTGTTGCAACCAATTACAGGCAAGTCCAGGAACCGTTAATGGTCCCACAACCCTCTCTCTCTCTCTCTCTCTCTCTCTAGGGTATACTCCAGCTGGCAAGTTCATCTGCTCAGAAGCGCACCACCACGTGGTAGTTGGTCAAAGTTGCGTGAGGCTGAAGTCAATGATTTGACGTGATGGCCCATGCACGTGCTGCTCACACAGCTTCCGTGGATCGAGCTTTGATCGATTGGAATATGTCCCCTTCCTGAAAGATGTGCTCGGTGCACAGGCACTTCACAGTGGATGTATCTGCGGATTGGCGCAAGGGAGCTCCGCAGTCCACAGTGACTTGGGTGTCAGCCAGCATCCACATTTGTTTGCAGCCGCTCCGTCCCGGAAGATGGGCGGCGCTGCATCCGCTTCCAAATGAGACTTTGCCGGCATGCTCCTCGATATGCATGAATAATGTGGGCTCTCAGCTACGCTTCATACAGGTCGAATGTGTTGTTTGAACGCACACCGCCTTTGAATCTAAGCGCCGCGAGCGGAGTGGAGGAGGGGAAGCCTCAAGCGGATTGGAGGAGGGGAAGCCTCAAGCGGATTGGAGGAGGGGAAGCGCATGTGCTGAGGAAGCTGCTCTGGTGAGTGCTGCAGGCGTGTGTGGAGGGGCTGGCTGGATGGTGAGGGGGGAGCGGGGAGCGGGGACAGTGGAAACACCGAGTTCATGACGGCCCACAACTCTTGGCTGATCCCGGTTGCGGAGATTGTCGAGTACCAAAATGATGTGAGTGGCTTCTCCCAGCGGCCATCACGGCATCTGGCACTGCGTCACACTGCCAAGGCTGCCACCTATATCACTGCGTCACACTGCCAAGGCTGCAACCTATATGTTACATTTGGGAGTCTCCCTCTCAATATGTTACATTTGGGAGTCCCTCTCAATATGTTGCATTTGGGAGTCTCCCTCTCAATATGTTGCAATTTGGTCTCCCTCTCAATATGTTACATTTGGGAGTCTCCCTCTCAATATGTTACATTTGGGAGTCCCTCTCAATATGTTGCATTTGGGAGTCTCCCTCTCAATATGTTGCACTTCGCCTGTAATTTACTATGCTGCGCTCTCGGTTTGGTTGTATATCAGGCCCAGCTATTCAGAATAAGGCCAGTTTAGTCCTGGACTCCTCCATCTGCTGCTCGTACTGATCGTGCGTCCATCCCACTCCTCCCCGCTCTGCAGATACACTTCGCGGGCCTCAAGCACGCCGTCGCCAACGTGTCCGCCCTGGCCTCGGCGATGCGTCAGCTGCACAGGCGGCCGCAGCAGGCGCAGCAGCGCTCGGAGCGCGGACGAGCCGACATCCTGGAGCGCTTCTCTCCGGCGGCAGTGGGAGAACTTATCCTCAAGCGGCTGCTGGAGGTACGCTCTCTGGATTCAGACCTCCCCTTTCTCTCCACTTTGCCGGGACCGCGTCTCAGGGGGCATTGCAGTCGCCGCCATTTTATCCTTTACCAGCCTGGCGGTCTGAACCTTCTGGGCGCACGCTCCCAAATCGGTTTTTTGGGGGAGTTGCAGTGCGCATTTCACTTTGCCTGCATCAAACAAATCTGCCATTGTGCAGTATGCCTTTCCCCTTGTGCGCCTAAATTCCCAAACCAGCCCACACCTCCTTCGAGCACACCTCCTCCTTCGAGCACACCTCCTTCGAGCACACCTCCTTCGAGCCTTCTGTTCGCATCGTGCATGGATTATTTTCCTCGGAACCCTGAAAGGATTTCCCCCCAAAACGCTATAAACTGCCATCATTGTCCTTCGATCACTGTCCGGCTGCATACGTCATCAATGTCTCCGTCATCGTGTCACCTTCATGTCACAACCATCGAGAAATGTTTTCGAGTTGTGCCGTTCGATTCATTCATTTGTCGCGGTCACCAACACAGAAATCAACGCTTCGATGTGCCGCCGGGCGCATAATTCCTACTAAGCAGCCGCGGGCGGTCCTCGTGACGCCGGCCACGAGGGCATGGCGGCCTTCCCACACCGCCCGCTGTACAGGTCATACAACGTAGCTACTTTGTCGCAGGCTCCGCCTGCGGACGCATTCGCAGTGTGGCATTCCCGCCATCCGCAGGGCCAAGCGTGTCCCCCACCAACACGTGTGCTGCTGCTGCACAGCTTTCGATTCCGCGACTCGGCGACATGTTGAGGGGAGAGGGCGGTGGTGCATCGTGCGGCGATGCACTCGCCACTTGTTAGATTCTGCCTCGAAGCATCATCGGAGCCGTGGATTGTGGTTGGCGCGCTTGCAGCGGCCGGGGTGCCCGCTTGGCAGTTACGGCGATGGTGACGCAGATGGCGGGGAACAGATTGAGAAAAGGATCCATGCTCCGATGTGGATCCCGACGGAAGTGCCGCCGCTGAGCATACCTCCGGCGCGCATGGCTGGTCGGCTGCTGAGTATTGGCTGCCCGAGAGAAAGAAACGAGCCCGCCGCGCCATACCCTCGTCCGCTCGAGCCTGTGGCGTCGGCCGAGATCCTCATTATCTCCAGCTACCCGCCAAAGCCCTGTGGCATTGCCATGTTCTCCTTCAACCTGCGGAACGCGCTGCTAGCCGCGATGCCTGCGAGCTTCAAGGTGTGCTTGTCGACCAGCGAGTGTCTCTTTCCTTGATCTGAGGCAGCGGAACCCGCGGGAAACAAGTGCTCCGCCGACATTTGACTACACGGGGTTAGTTTCTGGGGGCAGGGGCAGTTTTAGGCGCCTCCACACGTGTCCACTGAAGCTGTCAAGGCGAGGTGGCGACAGGTGCCTGTGGTAGCCGTCCAGAGGCCAAATGAGAGGTTCCAATACCCATCGGAGGTCGTTGGTGTCCTCGTGGTGGGCTCCAGGGAGCACAACACTGCCCAGATAGCAAGGTGCGGGATGGCGAGAGGACGCCTTGGCCCAGAGACAGCAAGGCCTCCGCAAATCAACCCTACTCCCGTTGTACTGATTTTATACCCCTCCCCTTTAATGATTTAATACCCCTCTCCCCTTGTCAGCACATTGCTATTGGTTGGGGGCATAATTCACCCGCAGTCTGGAGAGGCCGCACGGTGCAACATCAGTGCCGCGGGCAGAGCTCCGCCCAGGGCATGGACGCATTCCCAGTTCTGCTGCAAGCTGATTGGATGCCTGTGCGCTTGCATTTCCGAGACTGGACAGTGCGAACGCTTCCTGCCATCTGGCGTGCTTTAGAGTCGGGATGTATCCGGGGCGAGGCACCGTGTACTGGAGTTTAGTCGCTTCTTTTTGCCAAGAGCAACCGCATTTGCCAAAGCGCGCTGCAAGTGAAGTATTTTTAAAGAATCATTTCACTTTTGCTAAGGGGGCTACTATCCCCGTGCTAGGTGAGTCGATTGTTTTCTTGGGCGTCCGTTTGAGTCTTTCTGCGTCTCGCCGAGTCCAAAGAAGCAGAGATGTGCTGGGTCAGGCAACGGATCCTGAATATTGTCCGGTCATCTCTCGGCTGCCATCTGCCTGGCATACTGCCTCGATCTGCCCGCATGGTGCGCCGAGTCGGTTCTCTAGGGGAAACCATTAAACTTCCACTTCTTTCCGATTCAAACATATCTGGAACAATAGTGAGCCAAAGACTGGCGTGGATTATTGTGGTACATAAGTATAGCAAACAGTGTCTCGTGTATTGTGTGTTACGAACCCATTGCCACGTAATTCATACACCAGAGGCGAAACTATCTATTGTAAAACGTCACTCTGCAATACTGCTGCGCCTCGTCGTGCATTTTGCCGTGCTTACTTTGTGTACCTAGTTCTACGGGTTCTTCTCGGTGCAATACGATACACACGCGCACACATGCTATGATGGCCAACGAGACAAGTGTGATCGCGGGCGATATCGGTGATCACTGAACGTGTGTGTGGACCAACGGGTCCCATCCATCGACCGTGAGCCACTGGGGGGCATGCCAGCAGGGTCCGCTTACTCCGTAACCCAGGGACCAACTATTGTTGGGTGATGATCGGTCACATCGTATCATCTTTCCATGCTGCTTTGCATCTGGGTTGGGAATATGTATGAGTTTGTGGTATCTTGCCACGGCCCCGTCCTGCTCTTGATTTGCTTCTCACATCCACTGGGATGATGGTGGGCTGGCTTTTGTCGGCCGATCTCATGCCGTTCAGTGTGTGCGGTATCTGGGTAACCGTAACCCAGAGACCAATAATTGTTGGGCGTTGATCGGTCACATCGTATCATCTTTCCATGCTGCTTTGCATCTGGGTTGGGAACATGTGTGAGTTGGTGGTATCTGGTCACGGCCCCGCCCTGCTCTTGATTTGCTTCTCACATCCACTGGGATGATGGTGGGCTGGCTTTTGTCGGCGGACCTCATGCCGTTCAGTGTGTGGCGTGTTAGACAAAACGCATGTTAGTCGCAGTCCGAGAGTACTATCGGATGCCTCAGTTGGTTGATACATGCAAGTGCTTTGTGGTGGGCCAGAGTTGATCTTAACCGTTCAGATCCGGTTGATATCAACCGTTCAGATCCGGTTGATCGCAGGTTACGGCCACCGTAGCCCTCTCCGTGGAGCAGCAAACTGCGTCGTCTCCCTTGCGGGATTTCCTCTGAGCCGGAAACTGAGGGGCATGGGATCGGTGCTCAGGGATCAGGAGTGATGCGCGTGCCGGTGCGGAGTTCCGTCCTGTACCGACGGGGTGACAGAGGAAGTCAATGGAATCAGGTTCGGGCCGTTACAGTGGGCGGATGGGGGGGAGTCAGATTGGTCAACGAGAGGAGTACACTGTTAAAAAAGAAATACGTCATCATGCAGCATGAATTTGGTCTCTACCTGGGAACGGAGGTCTGCCTTGTGCACCAGATACAGCTTCCCGTCGTTGTGGTGCTACACACCGTCTTGAAGGCACCACCTGCCCATCCCCCGCTGTCCACGCCCTCTTTCCCCCGCGCCTCTCACGGACGGTGCGCAAGGAGGTACGAGATGAGAAAGCTGCCAGGCGAGAGGGAGCATCTCTGGGGTCCCGATGCCTCTGGGTCTGCGGCAAAGTGCAGGAAACGCGCAGCCTCGAAATCAAAGGCATTGTTTCATAAATCACATTAGCCTTGCAAACACGAGCATCCTCGCGGCAGAAGCACGGCGGTGGCAATTGCTCATCAATAAAGTCTCAGCATAAGAAATGGGCAATACATCGTGAGCCTCATTACATGGCCTATGAAAATCAGCCAACTTGGACGGGAGAGATATCCTCCTCTTTCCATGTGGTTCGTATTTGGTGTCCTATGTCTGGTTATTGTCTAGCAGGAGGGGCAGGGCGACTACCCCTCCCGCTCTAGCGGGAGGGGCAGGGCGACTACCCCTCCCGTGATCGCTGAACGGATGACGGAGTATCAGAGCTTTTAGCAGTTTCGTGCTACAGAATCTGTGACCTCGTGGCACTTTACTCTGCTCCGTGACAATGTGACTCGTGACGGATCGAGACACAGGCCACATGCACACCTTGCCGCGGATCCACTCTGGTCGCAGCTCGGCTGATATTGCTGTGCAAACAGAGCTGTATGGATATCAAACGGTTCTTTGTGTATGGTACGGGAGGGTCAGGGTGAAACTTGCATGACTTCCATGCCAGCAGTAGTATTGTGTGGACATGTGGCCGGATGAGCATCAGCCGTCCGACACTCATCGTGGCAGGTGAGCCACGGGTCGCCACGGAAATCTCACGTGGCGGTCTGCCTGCGCGCAGAGGCTGAATGACGAGCAAGCGGCGATACTCCGCTCGCTGGAGGCCTTGAAGGCTGACCTTGTGGTGATGAGTGAGCTCAGCCAGGCAGTCCTGCAGACCCAGTTTTTAATCAGAAACGTCTCGGCGGTCATCCCGCACGGAGTCGCACCGGTGACTGAGAACTCGACCGAGCGAAACCAGATGAGGTGAACGCCCACCGCAGTCGCCATTCCTGCGGTTTGTGTGATCCCCGCGATCGGCCCCGCTGCCGCCACTCGTGTACATGGCATGCACGTGGCTTAAGCTTGCTGTTCAGACCGTGGGCTTGACGTGAGCTTCGTAGCAGTGTCACAGTGTCCGGTGAGTGCGGCGAGCGTCACTGTAGCTTGCAGTGTCGATTTCAGGCCTGTGCCTCCAGCAATGGCCACCTTACCTTTTCACAGCTCTGCCTTCTTCCCCTTCAGATATGAGGCTCCGGGGATCATTCAGGTGTCCATCATTGTGAGGGAGCTTCGCCATGCGGCGCTGCCAAGTGGCTTCCCATACATAATGCGACACGCCCGAATGAGCGCACGGCGATGGGCAGGTCCGGCCAGGCTCGCTAGCTGGGCAAAGGAACTCGTCCAATCACTCATGACTGCCCAATGGGCATTTTTCGATGCAGTAAAGGCAATATCCGCCCGCACTTTCGAAAGTTTTTAAATTGTGCATATCTTTCGACCTGGACTCCCGAACATTGTATGCAGATTTCACCTTGCGCAAAGCAGAACTTGATTTCCGAGGCAAGTGAGATCTTCCCCTGGATAACGGGTCAAGCACACGGAGCTGCAAGGTGTACAGCTTGACACGGAAGGCTGCCATGGTGCAAAGCCAGAGACTTGGTGCCGTGCCTCGATCGTGTGGAGAAGCAGGCGAGGGAAGATTCGCTTGCAGAAGATGCCCGCACACCTGGCGCTGAGCAGGAAAGTGGCCGCACGGGGCAAGCAGATCGCACCTCGGGTGGAGCGGGCGCACCGTGTTGATATCAAACGGCTTGATACATGAAGGGAAGGGCTACGAGGACGCCTTTAAGGCCCTGCGCCAGGTGGCCAGAGCGCATTCCGAGGTGGGTTAGTATTGTTGATGTGCGCTCACGGAGCACTATTCAGAGCATGTCGACGTGGAGGCAAAGTTGCCCTTGCTTCCCTTCCCGCCAGGCTGAAGTCACGCATATCTCCAGTATTTACACGCATATCTCCAGTATTTATACGCAGATCTTCAGTATTCA
>LGRX02007335.1:0-30619 GCA_001247695.2 Cymbomonas tetramitiformis | reverse complement strand
CGGTGGAGCTCGATGGAGCTCAGATGCGATCGGTGGAGCTCGATGGAGCTGAGTTGCGATCGGTGGAGCTCGATGGAGCTCAGTTGCGATCGGTGGAGCTCGATGGAGCTCAATTGCGATCGGTGGAGCTCGATGGAGCTCAGTTGTGATCGGTGGAGCTCGATGGAGCCCAGTGCGACGGGTGGAGCTCGATGGAGCCTGCTGCGACGGTGGAGCTCGATGGAGCTGAGTTAAGATCGTGAGCCCGATGGAGCGAGTTGCGATCGGGTGGAGCTCGAAGGAGCGAGTTGCGATCGATGGAGCTCGATGGAGGCTTTGTTGCGATCGGTGGAGCTCGATGGAGCTCAGTTTGCATCGGTGGAGCCTGATGGAGCTCAGTTGCATTGGTGGAGCTCGATGGAGCTCAGTTGCGATCGGTGGAGCCTGATGGAGCTGAGTTGGGCGATCGGTGGAGCCTGATGGAGCCTGATGCGATCGGGGTGGAGCTCGATGGAGCTGAGTTGCGACGGTGGAGCTCGATGGAGCCTGTTGTGATCGGTGGAGCTCGATGGAGTCTCTCAATTATGCATCGGGTGGAGCTCGATGGAGCCTGATCGTGGAGAGCCGTGCAGATACATGAGCGAGTTGCGTCGGAAATTTCCCATGCAGCGCGATGATTTTAAGCATGACTCCTCACGGTTGTCTGGGTGGAGCTCGATGGAGCTATTGCGACCGGTGGAGCTCGATGGAGCTGAGTTGGAGATCGGTGGAGCTCGATGGAGCTCATTTCTGATGGAGCCTGAAGGCGATCGGTGAGCGCGATGGAGGCTCAGTTATGACGGGGTGGAGCTCGATGAGCTCAGTTGCGATCGGTGAAGCTCGATGGAGCTCAGATGCGATCGGGTGGAGCCTGATGGAGCTCAATTACATCGGGGTGGAGCCTCGATGGAGCTGAGTTGCACGGTGGAGCCTGGATGGAGCCTACAGACGGTGGAGCCTGATGGAGCTCAGTTGCGATAGGTGGAGCCTGATGGAGCTCAGTTGCGATCAGCAAATGTGGAGCTCGATGGAGCTCAGTTGCATCAGGAGCTCGATGGAGAAGGCGACGTGGGTGGAGCTCGATGGAGCTCAGTTGCGATCGGTGGAGCTCGATGGAGCTCAGTTGCGATAGGTGGAGCTCGATGGAGCTCAGTTGCGATCGGTGGAGCTCGATGGAGCTCAGTTGCGATCGGTGGAGCTCGATGGAGCTCAGTTGCGATCGGTGGAGCTCGATGGAGCTCAGTTGCGATCGGTGGCAATGCAGTTCCTGCGTTTTGTGAACCCCGCATTTCGCGACCCAGATTCGCGGCGGGCGGCCAGAAGTTTTGGGAGACTTCGCATCTCTGCATTTTGATTCCTGGTTCCTTGAAAAGCTTTTTGTAATGCTTCGATCGCGGCAAACGAGCGGCTAATTAAGGCTGATATTTCATATCGTGCATGCACCTCTGAGGAGCTCCACATAAAAACTCGTTGTCCACGTCGGAACGCGTAATCAGGAGTTCCCCTGACGCGACAGGCTGGCCCGGGGAGCCACGGTCCTGACGTACCGTGATGGCGTCTGGATGCGGGGCGCAACAGGCAGGAGCTGCAATGACTCGTGCGCTCTTGTGCGCTGGCACGCTGACATTTGATGCCGCTCTCACGATGCATATCTGTGATGCGATCTTCGGCAGATTCCAGTGGCTCCTCACCTCTAAATCTGCAGGAAAGTTCATGTAGCCACCCCAGTGCCTGCACGCCCGGAACCCTCCGCACTGGCTCAAGTGGGTCAAGTGGGTCAAGTGGGTCAAATGGGTCAAGTGGGTCAAATGTGTCAAATGGGTCAAGTGGGTCAAGTAAATGTGTCAAGTGGGTCATGTCAATGGGTCAAGTGGGTCAAATGTGTCAAATGGGTCAAGTGGGTCAAATGTGTCAAATGGGTCAAGCGGTCAAATGGGTCAAATGGGTCAAGTGGGTCAAGTGGGTCAAATGTGTCAAGTGGGTCAAATGTGTCAAATGGGTCAAGTGGGTCAAATGTGTCAAATGGGTCAAATGGGTCAAGTGGGTCAAATGTGTCAAATGGGTCAAGTGGGTCAAATGGGTCAAATGGGTCAAATGGGTCAAATGGGTCAAGTGGGTCAAATGGGTCAAATAAGAGTGCGGGCATGACTTCCATCAGCTTCCCCAGTGGCCACATCCTTCCTGCCGAGGATCCTCATCATACTTCTGTTGCACGTCACCTCCACTAGTCAGGCCTCATGCCCACTAGCGGCCCAACCCGTAGGACGTGCCCCCCCCCATGCCCCCTTTCACGCTTCGGCACGATTCAGAGGCTCTGAGAATGCTGAGGGAAAGAGGGCGCAGAACAAGCAGGGCGGGGCGCGAATGTTGAATAGCGTGTTTGGGGAATGACCACAATCCCCAATCAAGCGCCGGTAAGGACTCTGCCTACGCTGGGCTGTGGGTGAACACAGCGATGCAAGCAGCCGATGTGGTTATTTCGGCAATATACTGAGGCGACCATGCAGCAGTTGAGAGGCTTTCAAACAACATATACGAGTGGGAGAGTCGAGTCCATCGATTGGAAGGGGGGGAAGCGTTGCGCATGAGGTCAGACCTGTAAGTGTCGACACCGAACACGCTAATGCAGTGTTTGCCCATGCTGAAATTGGCCTCAACGATTCCCCCCTGCATAGGCACTCATGACCCCCGCAAGCTTTGCCATCTTCCGCACAGATTGAACTTGGAGTACTCATACCTCGACGACTCCTGCAGAGAAATGTGGGACTGGTAGAGGGTACCGAAATGCAGACAACAGGTTTAGGATGTCTGCAATCTGAGACATCTGGAGTGAAATGGCTGTCTCGGCCCCATCCACGAGCTCCAAGACTAACTCCAAGAACTGTGTTTAGTTCCCTGGCCTGGCCATGAATGAGTAACGAAGTATAAGCGCAAAACCGATCCCGCTTCAAGCTTCTTGCAAAGCCGGCAGACGGCAACTTCCCTCACGCCGGGCAACCG
Source organism: Cymbomonas tetramitiformis (assembly GCA_001247695.2). Classification (NCBI taxonomy): domain Eukaryota; kingdom Viridiplantae; phylum Chlorophyta; class Pyramimonadophyceae; order Pyramimonadales; family Pyramimonadaceae; genus Cymbomonas; species Cymbomonas tetramitiformis. Next base: position 27,601 of record LGRX02007335.1, on the reverse strand, counting down.
CGGCTTTAGGTTTCGGCTCGCAGCAGCAGACATCCGGCATTCGGGATTTGAGCTCTCAGCGCCAACACCATGATACTGGGGGCGCTGACCAGGGCCGCACCTCATTGATAAGGCTGCTGCGAGCAGAGGCGTTGATGCCCATGGTGCACTTAATGTGCGGGCGCAGCAGCCGAAGAATCGGATGCAGTGGAGAGAGCTGCCTGCAAGCCCGGGAGGCCGTAGATGCACCGCGCCCGCCACGGAATGGGACTCAGTAAAACGCTTTAGTCCCTCCTCTGCATGCGGCTGGCTTGAAACACGGGGAGTATAAGAGAAGCGCAGCTACGAGCGCGTGAGAATGCAAAGTGCGGGGATTGATTCGAGGGAGCAGGGAGAACTATTTGGATGGTGGCAGGGAAGGGCATGGGATATCTGGTGAGAACTGAACGCGCCAATGGCAGACTCGCCAGAGGGGCGCTACAGGCGAGGTTGATGGAGGATGCTCGGGGCCACTCTCACCTGCGCGCGGCGACTGCGAAGGGCTCGCACACGGCATGGGTGTGAATGAAGTGCACGCCCACCTGCGGCCACGATCCACGCATCCCCGAGGCGCGCCACTCCTCAACCCTCTTCACACCGTCCGTGTGTGGTCTCGCTAATGTCCGCGCTACGATATACCCACATCCTGTACAACTGCTGCAGCACACATCGACCTCTAGCATCTTGTCCGATGCCGCTTCAAGCGCGCACTGCACACACGCCAGCTCGCTGGTGCCCAATCTGAACAACTGGAGCCGATGAAGTGATGTCAGCCAGTTGCGCTAGCGTCTGGATGCTCTCGGCGGGTTTCTCTGAGAAAGCGGACGGCGTTGAATGCAGACGCACGAGGGGTGCGGGCGAGGCGGCGGTGGAACAATGTTTCCCCACCGCTCGAGATAGGACACTTTTCTTGGAACCCCGGTTTAGGTTCCTCTAGGTGTGCCATGTGTGCTTATCCTTGGACCGACTTCTTTGGCATCACATAACCCGAAAGGATCGGCTGCGCTATACTGCACTGCCTGCGCGCTAAGGCTGCGCCTGATTGGTCAGGGAGCTCGAGAAGATTGTGCTGCATGATGCCAAAGTAGACGTTGTCTTCACCTGATTGTCTTACCGGTGCAATGGCTCGTAGGCAACGGTGAAGGGAGAGGCTTTACGCAAAATGCACAGGTGAGGGAACATGACCGGAGGAGACGGTGAAGGGAGAGGCTTTACGCAAGATGCACAGGTGAGGGAACATAACCGGAGGAGACGGTGACGAGGCGACCAGCGAGCAGGGAGAGATGAGGGGTAGGCTCTTGCCTGGTGGTTTATGCAGTCCGCGCATTGGATGTGTGCTTTTGCGGTGAGCCAGTCCCACTCGCTGTCCGCGGTGGTGAACACGGGGGAGTCGGCCACCTGGCAGACACGGCAGGTAACCGTTCCAAGCCGGGCCCTAGTGCGATCTACATGTAGCAGAGGCAAGGTAAATGGACGCCCTGGTATGAAGCTTACTTTCAACCACTCGCGCATTCCTCAGGCAATGAGGTGTTTCAGCAAGGGTGTGAGGGCGGCGTGAAATCTGACCGCACCAGGTGGCACAGAAACGGCACACGACCATTTGGACACACAGGAGTAAGGCATCTCTCATGCTGGATCCCGAGATGGGATGCCAGAGCTAGGGAGAGCGACGCACCGCGAAGTCGAGCTGAATTGCGATGGGGAGCAACGTACGCGCCAGGGAGTCGGAGTAGAACAGGCACACCCCCGCTGCGGTGTACCCCACCGCGCCTTCGGAGTTCGGATTGGAGCGCTCGAGGTGACGGTAGTCGGCGATGAAGATTTTCCCTGAGCTCATCTGCTCACCGAGAGAGGTCCCTGCTGGCAGCCCCGCCACCTGGCAAAGGATCCCCCTCGACCAAATCCACCGTAACCCCATGGGCGCTGACTTGTCATCCCTGCTCCTCTGTGTTCTGAGACACAGAAACGGGCCGGTGGTGAAGCGCGACGTGCTGCTGAGATAACTGAGGTGCTGATGTGCCTTTGGCAGATAAAATTCGTGACGTTTCCTTATGTGTGAGTTTCGTTTAAAGGTTATTTCCCGCTTCACCGCCGGCGATTCTCACTTCCCCTCGATGCGGCGACCGGTGTGAGTTTGATGAGCTGCGGTGGAGCGAGTGCGGCGAGATGAAGTAAGCACGCTGCGTTATTATTGGGCGACTTCGAAGGTTTGTGCTGAGGATTCCGTGGATCTGGAAGAGTTTAATGAAGGCGCCTTTGGAGTTGTGACAGCAATGGTGGGAGATGGTTCCAACGACGGTGAGTGCTTAAAACGCAGAGCACATAGAGGGAGATCTGCGCTGTTTTGTATGATCGGTGCTTGAGGTGTTTGCTTGCACGATTAACATTACTACGCAAGAGCGCAATTGACATGGACTAGGAACGCACAATGTATTTATCTTTCGACATAAGAAATTTGAAAACTTAAAACATTGCAGACCGCTCGGGAGGCCGGGGCAAGGGAGGGGGCCTGAGACTCAGGGTCCAATGCACTCATTGCACGCTCCAAACGGGGAGGGGAGGTACAACCCAATTTTGTCTCAGGAACGAAGCATGCTGTCGAGACGACTCCCCGTCCAACAACCGCTAAAGAGCGTCTCCTATGTTGGCAGTCTTTAATGCGCTAAGGCTGCCACATGCAACAACTCGAAGGCGCAGGCAGGCGTCATGCATCGAACCGGCCACCCTTTCTGGCGGCCCGCATGCCGTCACGCGCATCCACTGACCACTGGATTAGAGCGGATACGACCGTGTCAAAACACGTGGCGCAGTAGCGCCCCCAACAACAACTTCTCTAATACGCTCGTGCCTGCTCGAGGGACCTGCCGCAACTTACTTTGACGTCGACAACATAGGCAACATCTCGGGCGTGCATAGACCCCTACCGTCGCGGGGCAAGAGAATCACGCACTTCCGCTGCACTCCCTGGTGTCCCGCAGTCGAAACAGAGAGCGGAGGAAGCAGGCGCCGGAGAAAGGGGTGTTAGATCAGATTGCGCAGAAGCGGCATCACGGGAGCCAGCGAAATCGAGCCGCGCTTCGGCACAGGCCTTGCCGGGCTGGTCGGAGTGGCTACCTGGTCCCCCCTGGAGATGTTCATGCCATCAGGTATCCTCGAGCACCGCTGCAAGACGTTAGGGCAGGACCCCACGAGAAAGGAGCTTCCGAATGCGATGTCGCATCGTTCACTCCGCCACATCTCTTTCCTACGCGCGAGCTCACCCGTGCACGGTCAATGGGTGATGCGAGAGGTTCTTCACAATCTGCGAGTCAGCTTCGGGAGGAGATCTCTGCAGCATCTGGCACCACATGGAAACGCCATCCACCTTAATGCGCCTTTCACATGTGTCGCGCGCCGATTTTTCTGTACTGTCTCTGACCTGGCGAGTTGCACAGACGTCGCAAAGAGGCAGAGTGTCCCTCATTCTTCGGGTCAGACTGCAACGTACACCTGGCGCTTGGCACTTCAAGCACCTTCGGACGCATGCTTTACGGCATCGCTTATATATTCTGGCATCATCCTAACAGCGCGTCGGGCTCGAGAGCGACTCTCCCCTCCTCCACTGCGCCCGCCAGCCCACCATTGTTTCTCCTGTCGATAGGCCTATTCGCAACTCTTCGCAATTTGCGCCACGTGGCAAGCACCCACAACTCTGCCACCCATTAGCAGCCAGCAGGCAGTAGTCACCTTGCGGGTGGCTCGAGTGACAAACTGTAAACATCCTCGAAATCCTGTCCACCGCCCACCATACATGTCATCTGCAATGCCCGCCGTCACCACATGTGCGCCACTTCTTCAACGTTGACAACGAGAGACGCTTGCAACGGAGGGGGCCTACTGAGGGGGTCAAAGTTGCCCATAGCTCAAGCGCGTCACTCGCCTGCGGGCGTCCTCCTCTCCAAAGCCACGAGCCGGAGTGCATCCCTCGCCTGCGGGCGTCCTCCTCTCCAAAGCCACGAGCCGGAGTGCATCCCTCGCCTGCGGGCGTCCTCCTCTCCAAAGCCACGAGCCGGAGTGCATCCCTCGCCTGCGGGCGTCCTCCTCTCCAAAGCCACGAGCCGAGTGCAATCCTCGCCTGCGGGCGTCATGCCCTCTTCCAAAGCCTGAGCCGGAGTGCATCCTCGCCCTGCGGGCGTCCTTCCTCTCCTAAAGCCACGAGCCGAGTGCATCCCTCGCTCTGCGGGCGTCCCTCCTCTGGGTAAAGCCACGAGCTGAGTGCATCCCTCGCCTGCGGGCGCCCCTCCTTCCTCCAAAGTCAGGAGCCGGAGTGCATCCCTCACTCGGCGGGCGTCCTCCTTCCAAAGCCACGCAGCCGGAGCATCCGCCTGCGGGCGTCCTCCTCTCCAAAGCCACGAGCCGGAGTGCATCCCCTCGCCTCTGCGGGCGTCCTCCTCTTAAAAGCCACGAGCCGGAGTGCACCCTCGCCCTGGGCGGGCGTCCTCCCTCTCCAAAGCCACGAGCCGGGAGTGCAACCGGCCGCTCGCGGGCGGCCCTCCCTCTCCAAAGCCACGAGCCGGAGTGCAATCCCTCGCCTGCGGGCGTCCCCTCTCCAAAAGCCACGAGCCGGAGTGCATCCCTCGCCTGCGGGCGCCCTCCTCTCCAAAGTCAGGAGCCGGAGTGCATCCCTCACCTGCGGGCGTCCTCCTCTCCAAAGCCACGAGCCGGAGTGCATCCCTCGCCTGCGGGCGTCCTCCTCTCCAAAGCCACGAGCCGGAGTGCATCCCTCGCCTGCGGGCGTCCTCCTCTCCAAAGCCACGAGCCGGAGTGCATCCCTCGCCTGCGGGCGTCCTCCTCTCCAAAGCCACGAGCCGTGCCTCCGTCGCCTCGGGGCGTCCTCCTCTCCAAAGCCACGAACGGAGTGCATCCCTCGCCTGAGAGCTCCTCCTCTCAAAGCCACGAGCCGAGATTGCATCCCACTCGCCTGCGGGCGTCCTCCTCTCAAAGCCACGAGCCGGGTGCATCCTAGCCTGCGGGCGTCCTCTCTCCAAAGCCACGAGCTGGTGCATCCCTCGCCTGCGGGCGTCCTCTCTCAAAGCCATGAGCATAGTGCATCCCTGCCTGCGGGCGTCCTCCTCTCCAAACCACGAGCCGGAGTGCATCCCTCGTCTGCGGGCGTCCTACTCTGCAAAGCCACGAGCCGGAGTGCATCCCTCGCCTGCGGGCGTCCTCCTCTCAAAACCACGAGCAGTGCATCCCTCGCCTGCGGGCGTCCTCCTCTCAAAGCCACGAGCCGAAATGCATCCCTGCGCCTGCGGGCGTCCTCCTCTCCAAAGCCACGAGCCGGTGCATCCCTCGCCTGCGGGCGTCCTACTCTCAAGCCACGAGCCGGCCCATCCCTCACCTGCGGGCGTCCTCCTCTCCAAAGCCACGAGCCGGAGTGCATCCCTCGCCTGCGGGCGTCCTCCTCTCCAAAGCCACGAGCCGGAGTGCATCCTGAAACCGCATACATGTGCACAGGGAACTGCGGGGTACACGGTAGTGCAGCGCGCTATCACTTGTGGTACTGGAGAATGCCACGCCCTAGGGCAAGCCGAGCGCAGTTCTCAGACGGGTCGCCCTCAAGCCCTCGTACCACGAAGCTATGCGCAGCGCCCCACAAAATACCTTCGTGTTTAGAGCACACCCTGTATCACTGACTGCGCTCCAGGTACCAGGTTGAGCATGCAGCTTCCTGTGTACCTTGAGAGAGTCCCACTTGTCAAAGTTGCCAATAAACTTGGAGAACTGCAGGTTGACCTGCATCTCCGCGAGCCCCGCCAAAAAGCTGTACGCCTTGCCATCGCTCCACAGCTCATCCAACGGAAGACTCTGCCAGCCCCCCCCAGCAGTCCCCACAGCCCCCCAGCTGACCGTCTCCAGTCTCAAAGTGCAATGACACAGGGAAGAGAGGAAGATCGCGTCGGGCACAGGACGAAGGGGGCATGCATCGGGCAAGAGCGGATAGTGGTCAGGGAATGGAGGTGGTTAGGCAGTGAAGAAGATCCTGGTAGAGGGCAGGACTGGTTGATCCTGCTCCAAGACCGGCCCAGAGTAGGGCCGGGGAAATTAATATACTCACACGCCCAAAAGGCGTTTTTTTCCCCTTTTTTTCTCCAGCTCCAAGAGATGATGGAAGGAATGATTATGAATGCTGGCGGGGCCCGAGGGAAAGGGGGGAGCGGATGGTGCAGGAGTGCAGGGAATGGGGGAGTCCAGTGTAAACCTTGGCGGCGCTCGGGAGGCCGGCGATGGGCTTCCACTCCAACGCCTTGCGAGTTGCTGTGAGGTCCTCGTCACGGATCGCTTGTAGCCACGGTGGCGTGCTCGCCGGGAGCAAAGAAGCCCCATAGAAGAACGCGCGGCGCTCTCCCTCCGAGAGCCTGCGCGCCGAAACGATTCTCAAGTGTGCACCGTGGCACTTCGCGACGGGCCGACGTAGGATTTGCTCTACCATACCTCAGCCGGGCCTTCGAGCGGTCGTGCACTGCGCCAAGATCCGGTACGCGAATGACACTGAGAGCTCAAATGCAAAACAGCGATCCAAGGATACGGCCCATTGTTCGCAAGTTGAAACCACAAGCGCGAGCCACCAGATTTGAGATCGGGATAAGAAAGAAGCGTCTTCGAAATCTAAAGGGAAAGCCGATGAAGACCGCCGATTTGCCAGAGAGCTCGGTACCACGAAGCAAAGGACGCTAAAGTGAACTATGTGGGCCAGGGAAATATCAGGGAGGAGTTTCATGAGAGATCTGACCGGAGGTAACAGTAAAGTGATGCGGGACAATTTGAGAAGGGTGTTACCAGGTATAGCACGGAAAGATCCACTTCCGTAACGCCTGGCTCACCACAATACGCTGCACTTGCCAGCTGGTGTTGAGATCGAGCGCCGTGCTCGCGTCTTTGGTTATCGATGTCAATGATAGAATGGCATCCTAAGAGCATGGCAAGAGCATGGCATACCTCCCCTCCTTTCTTAGCACAACAGCTCGTGCTTGCCTACGCATCGATGGTGCTTGTCACAATTCCTGATACCGATGACCTGTAGCGCCGTACAGATGGCATAGCCCGTAGTGAAACAATGCTAGGGCGGTGTAGGTGATGGCTTGATGCATTGTGACAGTAGTACAGGTCGCGGCAAATCACACGAAATAAACAAGTAATAACAATTGTAAATGTAAAACACATATGCACTAAAGGTGATATTGTGCCAAGATGACGAGGAAGACTGAAGACCCGAAGAGATCCGAAAGGGTCGTGATGGACGAATGAGTGTTGTTCCCGGGAGGAGCAGCGATGATGAATTGACGGAGTTTACATAGAACGAATGGCGCAGTGATAGCACAACAAATCCGGTAATCTGTGGACGGTGGGTTTGATTCCCCCTTCGTTTCATGTATGGAAATAAAATGAGTTATGACATCCACTCTGAAAAACAATGACACAACTTGAAATTGAGATATACGTGATTGATACAATGCATAAGGGCATGATAAGTGTAGGAAATTTTATCTTTATCTTCTTAAAAACCGCGTCATCCATTGCGGCACTCACCTCGACGATGTCCTTTCCATCAAGGGACACCACAATGGCGCCGAGCTCCCCCAGATCAGAGTCCACCGGCACCGTGTAGCTCGCTGTTGACTTCGCCTCCATATCATCCTGCAGTCATCCAATGGCATCAGAGCACTGTAACATATATATATATATATATACTTCGTATGTTCATCCTCAGCATGCATGCGATCTTTGTATCACCCGTCAAGCACGAGGGTGTGGTGGCATCCAGTCATCAAGGTTCGGGGCAGCTGTGCTGTGCTTGCGGCTGGTGACGGGATGCGATGTAGGAGCGGCGAACAAATCGCACAAACGAGCGTTGCGCAATGTATGATACAGCTGCTCGACGAACACAAACTCGGTACAACTGCGTGACTATGCGGCTCTCTGGCCGAGACATTACACTTTTCAGCACATCTGTTTCAGTCCACAACCCCTGCGCAGCCTGATACATTCTAGCCCCTAGGCTTCTGTGCAGCCTGGTTGCTCAACGGACGTTTGGACCGATGTTCCGCAGGAGCATCACCGCAGCGCCTCACAAAAAATCACCAACAGCCAGCAAGTCGCTCAGGCAGTTGAATCGCTTGTGGTGCTCTCTACAAACGGCATCCTACTAATTCGCTCAGGCAGCTACACACTGAGCGGCACGAGGCCCGTCGACAAAAGCCAGCCCACCATCATCCCAATGGATGTGAGAAGCATTCAAGAACAGGGCGGGGCTGTGCCAAGATACCACCGACACACACACCTCTAAACCAATGCAAAGCAGCATGGATGGATGCATGTACGTGCCAATCACTGCCAAACACTGCCGAAACTGCGCAACTTCATGGAACTCGATGCGTGCGGAATCCCAGGCGGCTACGCACACTTGAACCACGTTTGTGCTGGTCGCGGCAGTGCTACGCCTTCCAAACGATAAGTGGCGGCACCATGCAAATGTGATGCGTTGTTTGCAGCTTGGGGAGGCGAGCACAATGAGGAGCACTGAGTTGTTGCGCTCATCAATCACGAATGTGATACCCCGAGCGATGAGTGTGCAGACTTTTATTTGCCGCTCGCTTATCAACCGCAAGCACACTGCTGACAACGCCCAATCATCCGCCACACTCACCCACACTGCCCTGTCACCATATCCTCAGCCACACTCAAGACTACGCCCTGTCACCCTATCATCCGCCACACATGCAAGTATGCCTTATCACCTTATCCTCAGCCACAGTCACTCATGCTAAGCTACCATTGGGCGATCGCTCGCAGACACTGGCAATGGCGCCTGCGGCCGGCGCCTCGCATACTCTTCATGGCACGGATTTTCTCAGATGGCACCAACATATGCAAACTGCTGCTCCTGCTTCACGGGGGAGATGCCGCCGATGGATAGTTTCGGGGACTTGCACCTTAAATTTCTTGTCCAGTTTCATGCTGCGGCTCTTCCCAAGAGACCCAACGAGCATGATACGCACGGTGCCGTCTGTGCCGGCGCCGAGTTGGTCGCCAGTCTCTACGCGTACCTGCGACCCTCGATGTCTCCTCCTCACCCCCGACGGACCTTCCACTTTCCCTAAGAGGTGTTTGTCCACCTCCTCCTCTCGCCTTGGTGCCAGCAATCGCCCCCCCTCTCGGGCCCCTCAAACTTCACCTGCTCCTTGTGTGTCATAATCAACCTTGCCTAAGCCCCACCATGACTTCACCCGTTCCTTGAATCCCACTGGGTCAGTCGCTACATGGAATGACTTTTGCCGCAGCCAATCCCCACGCTCTCACCTATGCCGGCGGCTCCGGTGTCCCTCGGAGGCCGCATGGCCACGTCCCTGGTGTGAGGCTGTTCAATGCTCATCGCGAGCTGTCGTCACGCAATGCCTCTGACCGTCCCTCCTAGGTGGTCACTTCGCCACCTTTAACCTTATGGAATCCTCATCCAGCTATCACGCCACCAAGCTCACACCACCCGCACTGCAACACCCGAAGGCCCCTCGAGGAGGTTCAACTTATAACTGTCAGTGACGTGTCGGCTGTAACTTGTGTCATCAACGGACATGGAGGTCAGAGGTTGCGTCACCATTACTGGTGGTGGTAGCACCACTCCGCCCCGGCCCGTTTCCACCACCCCCTCCGCAGGGGTGTCCTCTGTGGACGTTGGCGCTATTCTGTGGATGGGGGATCACTGCTAAAAGGGCAAGGGCTGGGTCGAGGGGGGCACGAAGAGGTGCGCAAAACGGTCGAATGGCTTGTGAGATGAATCAGACGCAGCGGTGTGACTTCCCTGCGAGTGGGCTGCAAAGGAATGTGCCAACTACAAAATCAGCAAAGGCGAAAGGTGCGCTACGTCGGAATCGAGAAGGTCACGGCCATCTCCGCACTTGTAGGCTCGTCATAAATGGGATGTGGAGGAGGATCAAAGAGGGAGAGGGGGAGGGAGAGGGAGGGTTATGGAAGTGGCAGCTCACACCGTGTACCCACCTTGCCTCCAGCAACCTGCACCCGTGCCCCCCCCGCCCCTCCCAGCCATCGCAACCTGAAAACAAGCAAGCTTGACCAGCGAGTACTCGGCATGCCTTGAAAGATTTAGACATTAGCAAATCCGCACGAGCTTTTCAACACCCGGAGCTGTTGCAACCCCATGCACCTCGAAGTGAGCCCCCCCGGGAAAGTGGCCGCAGCTTGCACAAGGCGCGCTGTGTCGCACGACGGCATGTCGGGTGTAGGGGGATCCAGCCGCCTGAAACGGCTGCGGCGCCCTCCACGACGATGCGCGGCGCGATGCGATCAGACGTACCATGACGGCACCGCGGGTGCGAACAGACAATACCGGCAAAGCAGTGAAGCAAGCCACATGCCCCCGCCAATTCCCTTTGTCCTCCATCCACCGCCAAAGACTGTGAGCCCTCCCATGGGCCAGTCGCGGGAATCGAGGGGCTTCAACGGGCGGCTTTGCTCTTGCCAGCACTTGTGTCAAATTTCTTTTGTCATTTGCTGTGGCATCTCTCTATGTGGCTTTCTACCCACGACAGTCTTCAGCACGTGCTTCAGGATAGTAGCCCGGGTCCTCTGGGGCTCTGTGCAGATCAAGGGCCCGGGATGCGGCCATCCCATAATGAGACCCCTGATCAAGCATGAGACGCCGTCTCATGTAAAACTCTCCAAACCGATGCTTTCCGGAATATTTTGAGGTTCTGCCGAACGGAAAGAGTTGGGACTACATTATGGCCACGATCACTCGATTCGCAATAATATCTGTGCGGCCATGTGCGGCTATTTCTATCCTTGAACCGGAGCTCATTAGTGTGCTTATCCTCGAACCGACTCCTTTGGCACACCGTGGCCACAGAAGACCGGCTGCACTATGTACCCACGCCGGGGATCAAAGGATTCAGCACACACTTTGGGACACCTATCTCATTAGTGAGTGCGTGTGGCTTATCCTTGGACCGACTCCTTTGGCACCCCGTAGCCACAGAAGATTGGCTGCACTATGTACCCACACCGGGGATCAAAGGACTCAGCGCACTTATCCGGATTTTCCGGAGCGCACTAGTGGAGAACAGGACCCCCTAAGCTTCACTGTGTGCGTGGCTTATCCATGGACCGACTCCTTTGGCACCATATAGCCACAAAAGATCGGCTGCACTACGCACCCACACCACTGTGTGTGGTTTATCCTTGGACCGCTTCCTTTGGCACCACGTAGCCACAGAAGATCAGCTGCACTATGTACCCACGCCGGGGATCAAAGGGTTCAGCACTCACTTTGGGACATGTATCCGGATTCTCCGGAGCTCGTTAGTCTATGCTTATCCTTGGACCGACTCCTCTGGCACCACATAAGCACAAATGATCGACTGCACTATGTACCCACGCCGGGGATCAAAGGGTTCAGCACACACTTCGGGACGCTTATCCGGATTCTCCGGAGCTCACTAGTGAAGAATGGGGGCCTCGCTGAGCCACCAGAGCCCCTTTGGACCTGCACCGCCGGCGTGCTGCTGCGTGTGTATGTGTCAAGGGGGGGGGGTGCAAGGGGGGGATGTGCAACGCTTGCAGCCACACACCGTCGTATGCGAGGGACTCTGTGTCATCCCAGGCAGTTGCATTGTATCCGGCGCGTCCACCACCACCCCGATGGCAGGGAGAGGCCCAGTTTGACGGGCGTGAATTCCTCGGAGGATGGCCACCCCGGCATCCACCGTCAGATCTCGCCCAGGGCAGATTCGACTGCGCGTCTTCAACCCCTTCCATTCCCCTCTTAGCCTCCATCCCCTCTCTTCCAGTATACTACTCCGCTCTCGAGTTGGTGGTTGAGAAACCCCCCCTCACCCTGGCGCACTCTCCTCGCCTCCAATCCGCTTTGCAGGCTCCACTATGTAGTTCGGGGCTGTTGAAACCTCGCTCTAGATGGCTCAGCTGCAGGCGCACACCCTAAAACCCTAAATATGCTCAAACGGCTCAGCTGCCAGCGCAAACCGTAGAACCCTAAACATATTTCAGACGGCTCAGCTGCCAGCGCATATCCTAAAACCCTAAATTTGCTCCACACGGCTCAGCTGCAGGCGGACCTAACACCCTAAATATGCTCCAGGCTACGGCTCAGTTGCAAGCGCACACCCTAAAACCCTAACAAATATGGTATCAGTTGCAACATCCATTGGTGCATCAGTCAAAGCGGGTGGCAGTGATCTAGCGGCCGTTAAGTACTGGAGTTAGAATCTCCTCAAAGACGTGGCTGGTGCCGGGACGAAGCCGAGGGGGCGTGGACTGAAGGGTGGGGGGGGCACTTCTGCGGGCTCTGGTCGCCGACCGAGTTGAAGGCCACCAGGAAGGGGCACAGCTTGGGGCGGTACGGGTTGAACTCGAAGGGATTGTCGAAGGTGTCCTCGTCCCAATCCTGGCGAAGGGGGCAAAGCACGGTTCTCCAAGGTGAGTGCTATCGCCACAGTCGGATGGGCGGAGTCCATAGTATGGGCGGAGTCCATACTTGCACCCACCCCTCACGGGCAGCCTACAGTGACCGTATGCATTATGACGTGTGTGCATTATGACGCAAATCGATTTTTCATTACAAATTCCATATTCTAAGACTATACTCTTCGATTTCGCAAGAAAAGCAAAGGATGTTCACAGCGTGTTTCCCCCTGATTTTTGTCGATTCGATGCTTGGTTCTGTATACATTGCATATATTCCCACCCAATGATATTCGAATTGGCGTCGCGGACCCAGCGCGATATATAATATACCCCCATTTATATAGCATGGGGTGGTCACGATTTTCATATGGGCACGACGTTTGGGTGCAAATCAAGATTTTCCGTATGTTTATACGCTAGCACCGAACGATCGGTTTATTTCATAACAAATCCCATACTAAGGCGTTGCGTCATAATGCACACGGCAGTATCGCACCACCATCAATGCGCAGGGTTGTGGAAGCTCGAGATTTTAATATTTTTAAATTCGGTTTTTTTGGAACCAATCTTGACTGACAATGTGACATCTCGACCGTTTGCGAGCGCATATCGAATTATCGAGCTCGTCCTGGGGGGCGATCCAAAAAGTGCGGCATAATGCACACGGTCACTGTATGGTCAGACGATCAGATGCCGGCCTCACTGCGGCCAAGCTTGCGATCACACACCGCATACCAAAAGGAGTCGGCGATGTCCCCCGTGTGCTGCAGCCCTGCCGCAGGCACTGGTGGAGGAGAAGGAGGAAGAGGGAGGAAAATAAATGAGGGATATACCTGGAGAAGTAGATTCAGTACAATAGGAGTTCCTGCGCAGTGATGGACGTGGGGGGAGGGAGGGAGGGAGAAGGAGCGCGCATCAGGATCGGAGCATCTGCAAGGGATCAGCTCGCAATCAACGGTACTGCAGCAAGCTATCAGGTGGGTACGTGCCCTCAGCCCCATCTATAACGATTGTGTTATTTTTTATTCATCATCTTCAATGACACTTCTTTTGTACCGCTACTGAAAACATGTGTTGTGCCATTCTTCTTTTGCTTCAATGAGAGTCCCAATTCAATTCAGATTCTTTTGAGGCCATTGATTCATCACGAAAGAATCGGCTTCGGTGCTTGGTTTTTTAATGATAGATGAGCTGTATTGTGTGATGTTCACCAAAATGTCTACCCCTTGATGGTACTCCGGAGCTAGTGTGTTCGCATCGTAGTTTGGAAAGATGTGTGGCCAGACATTGGGGACACCGAGGATTCGTCCTGGTGGACCGAAGCAACGTTGATGCAAGTCAACGTAACTCCAGATTATGCGTACTTTCCGAACATGAAAAAATTACGCGATCCGGAGTACCATCAAGGGGTAGACATTTTGGTGAACATCACACAATACAGCTCATCTATCATTAAAAAACCAAGCACCGAAGCCGATTCTTTCATGATGAATCAATGGCCTCAAAAGTATCTGGGTGAATGGGGACTCTCATTGAAGCAACAGAGGAATGGCACAAAACGTGTTTGCAGTAGCGGTACAAAAAGAAGTGTCATCGAAGATGATGAATAAACAATAACACAATCGTTATAGATGGGGCGGACCGCGCAGTGATTTGTCCCTGGGCCGCCCTCCCAGGAGAAAGCAGACAAATCGTGGCCGCCCAAAGCGATAACACGCATAAGAGGAGGCGCGTGACGGTCGGACCCTGCGCGCCCTTACCTGCAGGGAACACTTCGACCTTCCCCTGCATAGGAACCTGGGGCCGGCGACCCTTCCCCGATCCGCTCAGTGCTCCGAGGGCAACGCGTGCAATGCGGCCTTACACATGCATCCCAGCGCACGGATCCCGAGGAGAGCCACGTGGACCGCACGGGCAGCTCTGGTGGCCACATTTATAAATCATCTGCTTGCGCCAAGGGAGATGCCGGCTGAGGCAATCGCAGAAATGAGGCGCCCCACATCCATGTCCGCGCCATGTCTGCTGACTTCTCTCACCACCCACCGGCTTCGCTCAAGCTCACCACCAGCGACAAAAAGGCAAAATGTGCTTCAGTTTAATACATTTCAGGGTTGGAGAGCTCTGCTCCCGGGACATCGGCCATTTCACGTGGAACACGATGCTTCCTTTTGTCATTTTGTGCAGTTCCGACCACCTCGGATCGAGATCGTTCACGTGGCTTGAGCAGGGATTGAGCATGAGAACGTCAGCCATAATCACAGTCATAATCAAATTATGACCGAAGATCCACACAACCAGTTTCATCACAGAATCCTCCAAATCGTGCACATTCATCCCATTGAGAGCCAGGCATACGAGCCAAGAGATTTTCACACACACACACACACTGCTGCGCCGTGCACAGGCTCCCAGCAGCGCTGGCGGAAGCCTCCATCTGCGCCCGCAGGCATCACAGATGGCGCTTCGAGGCGCCCATCCCGGCGGGCCCTGTAACCAGCCAGCATTACGTTGCAGTGGCTGGCCGGACCCACCTCAGAGAACCAGGGAGGCACAGGGCGGCCACAGTGCAGCGCACCTCGATAGGCTCGTGCGCCACCACAGCGCATCCGGTCACTGCGGGGAACCTGCGCACCCCGACCACCTCTCGCATCGGCCTGAAACCCTGAAACCCTAAAAGCCTGCAGTCTGCAAGTCGGCGGACATCAGTGGGGCGACCGGGCTACGGGTGTACCACGCTCACCTTCTGGCCACCTCAAAAACCACCAGTCGCAAGTCTTCATCACTGATAAGCCCCACCATCCAATCAGCTCCTTGGGACGCATTGAAGGGGACGGAGGCTTGGGCGGATACCCCGAGGCGAGGAATGCTCCGGCCACCACAACTGTGCGTAGCGGAGAGAAGTTCGGTGCCTGAGAGCATTGTGGCATCACTGCACGGAAAGCCGCCAGAGCTGGAGCAGGGACACTCTAGGAATGTGTGAGGCGAGTGAACCCCGCGTGGGAGCGGGAATGGAGAGCGTCGGGGAGGGGGGCGCTGAGGGGCGGTAGGGGCTGACGCGGAGGGCACTCTGAACTCCGGGGGGAGGCCGAAGAGCAGAGAGCTCCAGATATGCTTAGAACCCTGCAGGTGCATACAGCCGATGCCCACGCTATCAGCTCCTGCTCCACCACCCATTGCCGCTCCGAGGATTTATATGACGCGTGGCAGGTGCCGAGGCGTCATTTCTGCCCCGGTGGCGTGTATGACGCATGCCAAGTGCCACAGAATCAGTTCGGCTCCGCGGGTTTACATAACACATGCCGAGTGCCCAATGCGTCATTCCTTAACCAATCACTCTCAGATCACAACGTGCAGACGCCCATCACCCTGCCCCACCCAGGTCCCTCCTTTGCCGCCAGCTCTCGCTTTGGCTAGTCCCTGGGGACGTTTCGGTGAGGGATGGTGGATGGAACAAGGGATGAGGCGGGAGGGTCCACAATATATCTTTATATATGTATGTATGCTTATCCTTGCGACTCCTTTGGCACCCCGTAGCCACAGGAGCCTGCACTATGTACCCACGCCGGGGATCAAAGGATTCAGCACACACTTCGGGACACTCATCCGGATTCTCCGGAGCTCACTAGTGAAGAATGGGGCCCCCTAAGCCTCGCTGAGCCACCAGAGCCCCTCTGCATCTGCATCGCCAGCGCACTGCCGCCTTGTGCCTGAAGCCGGTTCATACCTGCCCCCCAAGCTGCGCGAGCCATATCTCCACCACCAAGCCCACGCGCAAGACCACCCCTCTGCTCCCTTAGCCTCACTGGGCAACCTGAGCCCCTCTGCGGCTGTCCTGCCGGCGCACTGTTGTTGTGTCTCTGAAGCCGGCTCACCTCCGCCAATCGAGCCACCCCTCCACCACCAAGCCCACATCCCACATCCCCTGGCTGCCCCCTACAGCCTGGTCCCAAGAGAGCTTGCCCACCCACGCCACGGCCAGAATGCCCAAGCGCTGTCCCAAGGGGCTGAGAATGATAAACTGGGTTGCCCTCATCCAAACTTGCGCATCCACCACCGACTTGCATGCATATGTATGTGTGTATGCTTATCCTTGCGAATCCGTTGGCACCCCGAAGCCACAGGAGACTGCACTATGTACCCACGCCGGGGATCAAAGGATTCAGCACACACTTCGGGACACTCATCCGGATTCTCCGGAGCTGTATGTATGCCTATCCTTGCGACTCCTTTGGCACCCCGTAGCCACAGGAGACTGCACTATGTACCCACGCCGGGGATCAAAGGATTCAGCACACACTTCGGGACACTCATCCGGATTCTCCGGAGCTCACTAGTGAAGAATGGGACCCCCTAAGCCTCGCTGAGCCACCTGAGCCCCTCTGCATCTGCACCGCCAGCGCACTGCCACCTTGTGCCTGAAGCCGGTTCATACCTGCCCCCCAAGCTGCGCGAGCCATATCTCCACCACCAAGCCCACGCGCAAGACCACCCCGGAGCTGTATGCGTGTGTGTGTGCTTATCCTTGCGAATCCGTTGGCACCCCGAAGCCACAGGAGACTGCACTATGTACCCACGCCGGGGATCAAAGGATTCAGCACACACTTCGGGACACCTATCCGGATTCTCCGGAGCTGTATGTATGCTTATCCTTGCGACTCCTTTGGCACCCCGTAGCCACAGGAGACTGCACTATGTACCCACACCGGGGATCAAAGGATTCAGCACACACTTCGGGACACTCATCCGGATTCTCCGGAGCTCACTAGTGAAGAATGGGACCCCCTAAGCCTCGCTGAGCCACCTGAGCCCCTCTGCATCTGCACCGCCAGCGCACTGCCACCTTGTGCCTGAAGCCGGTTCATACCTGCCCCCCAAGCTGCGCGAGCCATATCTCCACCACCAAGCCCACGCGCAAGACCACCCCGGAGCTGTATGCGTGTGTGTGTGCTTATCCTTGCGAATCCGTTGGCACCCCGAAGCCACAGGAGACTGCACTATGTACCCACGCCGGGGATCAAAGGATTCAGCACACACTTCGGGACACTCATCCGGATTCTCCGGAGCTGTATGTATGCTTATCCTTGCGACTCCTTTGGCACCCCGTAGCCACAGGAGACTGCACTATGTACCCACGCCGGGGATCAAAGGATTCAGCACACACTTTGGGACACTCATCCGGATTCTCCGGAGCTCACTAGTGAAGAATGGACCCCCTAAGCCTCGCTGAGCCACCCAAGCCCCTCTGCATCTGCACCACCAGCGCACTGCCGCCTTGTGCCTGAAGCAGGTCCATCCCTGCCCCCCGATCTGCGCGAGCCATATCTCCACCACCAAGCCCACGCGCTAGACCACCCCTCTGCTCCCTGAGCCTCACTGGGCCACCTGAGCCCCTCTGCGGCTGTCCTGCCGGCGCACTGCTGCTGTGTCTCTGGAGCCGGCTCACCTCCGCCAATCGAGCCATCCCTCCACCACCAAGCCCACATCCCACATCACCCGCTGCCCCCTACAGCCTGGTCTCAAGAGAGCTTGCCCACCCACGCCACGGCCGGAATCCCCATGGGCTGTCCCAAGGGGCTGAGAATGATAAACTGGGTTGCCCTCACCCGAATCTGCGCACCCGCCACCGACTTGCGCCTGTAGCTCTCTACCCCCAGCACCAACTCCACGTGACCGAAGCCCTTGCTGTGATTGCCTTGCGAGAAAGCTGCGAACTTGAGCAATGCGATCCACACTTGCTCAACAATTGTCATGCCGCACTGTTCCTACTTGGGGTCCCATCCCCGCAGTTGCGTATCCTTGTGTGTGTGTGTGTGGTTTAGGACCTTTTTTTGACATGGGATGTCCATGCTGTGTGGTGTGACGGCATTCATGACATAACCATGGACCAACGGGTCCTATCCACCGACAGTGAGCCACTGGGGGGCATGCCAGCAGGGTCTGCTTACTCCGTAACCCTGGGACCAACTATCGTTGGGCGATGATCGGTCACATCGTATCATCTTTCCATGCCGCTTTGCATCTGGGTTGGGAATATGTATGAGTTTGTGGTATCTTGCCACGGCCCCGCCCTGCTCTTGGTTTGCTTCTCACATCCACTGGGATGATGGTGGCCGATCTCATGCCGTTCAGTGTGTGTGTGAAGGATGTGGGCAAGTCCTTTCTTGCCCAATTAATCAGGGTTTGAATCACGGTCTTGAGTAATGCGCCCCACACTTGCACCGCCACCGTTGTTCTGCACTCTTCCTACTTGGTGCCC
This sequence comes from Cymbomonas tetramitiformis, assembly GCA_001247695.2. NCBI lineage: Eukaryota > Viridiplantae > Chlorophyta > Pyramimonadophyceae > Pyramimonadales > Pyramimonadaceae > Cymbomonas > Cymbomonas tetramitiformis. Next base: position 8,850 of record LGRX02007335.1, on the reverse strand, counting down.
CATCCCCATATGTACCCAAGTGTGGCAGGCCCTCCCGGTGAGTGAGTAACACATGGCTATAACACCTTCTTGCTTAGTGTCCCAGGCCCTCCCGGTGAGTGAGTAACACGTGGCTATAACACCTTCTGCTTAGTGTCCTGTGCCTCTGTGAGTGGGTAACACATGGCTATAAGACCTTCTGCTTAGTGTCCCAGGCCCTCCACTAGTGAGTAACACGTGGCTATAACACCTTCTCTTAGTGTCCTAGGCCCTCCTGTGAGTGAGTAACACGTGTGTGGGTTATAAGACTTTCTTGCTTAGTGTCCCAGGCTCCTCCTGGCAGAGTGAGTAAGACGTGGGACATATAAATACCCTCTCTTGCCAGGCGTCCTGTGGCCCTCCCGGGTGAGTGGGTGTGTCACATATTATAGGCATCCCTCTTTCTGGGTGTCCCAGGCCCTCCTGGTGAGTGGTAAGACGTGGCTATAAGATTCTCTTTGCTTAGTGTCCCAGGCCTCTGGTGAGTGGTAACACATGGCTATAAGACTTTCTTGCTTACGTCCCAGGCCCTCCCGGTGAGTGAGTAACACGTGGCTATAAGACCTTCTTGCTTAGTGTCCCAGGCCCTCCCGGTGAGTGAGTAACACGTGGCTATAAGACTCTCTTGCTTAGTTCCCCGAAGCAAGACCTGAGCCATTTTGAAACATGTATGCCCGATCTGGAGGCGGGGGCTTCAGGAAATGGATGGCACGGAACATGCGAGTACAGGGGGGGTTGCGCAACGCCCTCGCCTGCAGCTGCAGCTTCATATTTGACTTGCATACGATGTGTGGCATGAGTAATGAATAATGTGACACCAAGCACGCTCTTGTTGTCATATGCTCGATAGGATGGTTGGGTCTTTCGGAGATTTATCGCCGTGAATGCGGTGTCATTGTTTGCCGGCGGATGGGAACCCTAAACTAGGGCGGAGGGAGGGGGTTGGGGGCACAGGCGGATGGTGTAGACGGCACTAATGGATTTAGCTTTGAGGGCGCCGATGAGGGATCACTCAACTATGCCCTTGACCGCTGCTTAGATGCCTTCTACAATGACCGGGACTGGTTCCACGGCTTGCAGCGGCGTGTCATGGAGCAGGTTTGTTCACCATGACTATGGCGAGGGAGTATGCCTGAGTGATATTTTGTAGAGCCCGGATTGTTCCTCTTAATGTACAGGTAGTCCTCAGGGGCCCATTGCGAATCCCATTCAGTGGATCTACGAATAGCTATGTGCCGTCTCCCTGAATCCCTAGTGCACTGTGTGCGCGTGTGAGTCCTGGCAGGACTGGAGCTGGAACAAGCCTGCGGAAAGATACGTTGAGCTTTACCATCAGGCGAAAAAAATGTAAGGAAGGCGACCGATCCTCGGGAGAGAGTGTTGGGTGTCTGAGGTTACCAGCAACATATGAAATGAAATTAGGCCATGCTGTGGAAAGGACAGAAGCTTCCGCTCCAGATCGGAACCACCTTTCCAGAGATAGTGGAATTGCCTCAGGCGCCCAAGGAGTGAGGTGAGACAGACCATAGGGGTGCCAAGTGGCATGATTGCGCACACCGAGGTGGCATGTGACCATTTTGCCTGGTTGGCGGCGCATGCTGAATGGGCACTGATGTCCACAAACCTTACCCCTGAGATAGAAGTGGCATATGCCATCTTGTGCTGAAGCTGGTTTTGTCACTTACGATGGCATGAATTCAAGTTGTGGGCGGTGATCTGCATTATTTACATGAACGGGCATGCTCGTATTAGAATCTAAATACATTTGTAATAGTATATATAGTATATCTGTGAACATTGTCAGGAGTGCACACTATGAAAGATTGCTAGCATTTGCCTCGATTATTCTGCTAAGTGCTATATTTAAGCAGGGCAAACTGCTGAAATCCACTCACTTTAGCTCGCAAGTGTGTCGCAACTGGCATTTCTATCCACTCATCACTATGTTGAAACTCACCGATGCATCCGCACAGCCTAAGTATCAGCACCGTGCTACAGCTGACCAGCTGATTTCTTACATGCGAATGATGTAATAAGAGCAGGTCTCTGCCATTCAATCGAGATTTGGTGTGGCATACTATGACTTGAGCCCATATTAAGTCACGAGTATACGAAAAGTACAAATCGCCTACACTTCGGAACCCCGATCTAACAAGTTCAAGAATCTAAATATCACTGTTCGCGGAACACTGATGCAAAAGGGCCCATATTGGGACCTGTCCCAATATGTGTCCGACACATATTGGGACACTTTGACACATATTGGGACATTTTGACTGACACATATTGGGACATTTTGACACATATTGGGCCAATATGTGTCAAAGTGTCCCAATATGTGCCTCGATCGTTCCAAAACATGAATCGACTGTTCCACGTGCGAATATTATCTACGTGGCATTGATTCCACAGAAAGTGTATTAAAATTGCTATTCGTCCAACATAAAATGCGAAAGGCGGGGAAATGCAAAGGCGGCGCAATCTTCGGCAGCTCAGTTCCATAGGCATTTAAAAATCGGTTGTGGCAGGGGGGAATATTCTTAAGGGGGAAAATATATAAACCGATTGACAAATAAATAAAAATAGAATGTGTGCAATTTCGCAGGGGATAGGGCGGGGGGCGGGGGGCAGAGGGTGGGGTGCATGGGGGGGGGAGGGGGGAGGGGGAGGGGAGGGGGGAGGGGGGAGGAGGAGGGAGGGGGAGGAGGAGGGAGGGGGAGGGAGGAGGGAGGGGGAGGAGGAGGGAGGGGGAGGAGGAGGGAGGGAGGGGAGGGAGGGAGGGGGAGGGAGAGGGGGAGGAGGGAGGGGGAGGAGGGAGGGGGAGGGAGGGGAGGGAGAGGGGGAGGAGGAGGGGAGGAGGGAGGGGGAGGAGGGAGGGGGGGGGGGAGGGAGGAGGGGAGGGAGGGAGGGGGAGGGAGGGAGGAGGGAGGGGGGGGTCCCAAAAAGTTTTGAATTTTAACTGTGGAGGACCCCCCCCACACACACCCGCACACCACTCCCTACCCTCACCCCCTCACCCCTCACCCCCTCACACTTTACCCCCCCCCCCACCCCCACCCCCCCACCCCCACCCCCACCCCCACTCCCACCCCGTCCCGCCCCCGCCCTATTCCCTGCGAAATTCCGTATATTCTATTTGTCAACCGTTTTATGTTTCGACTTCCCCCCTTGAGAATATATATTTTCGTGACATAACCGATTTTTAGATGCCTATGGAACCGCGCTGTCGAAAATTTTAATACACTCTGTGTAAAATTAATGCCACGTAGATAGTATTCGCACGTGGGATGGTCGATTCATGTTCTGGAACGATCGAGGCACGTATTGGGACACTTTGACACATATTGGGAAAGTAGGGACATATATTGGGACACTTTGACACATATTGGGACACTTTGACGCATATTGGGACAGTAGGGACACATATTGGGACAGTGGAGACACATATTGGGACATGTCCCAATATGTGTTAAAGTGTCCCAATATGTGTCCGACACATATTGGGACATGTCCCAATATGGGCCCTTTTGCGACACCGATAAAGCTCTTTCGCAGCACGTATTCCCCGGATAAACTTGTACTTGTCAAAAATGTTTTTGACTCGGGTCCTGGCCGCCTAGTTGAGCCGGACTAAATATCACATGGGAATTGTTGGTCGAACGAGTTAGAATTGGAATAGCGCAAAGGTAATTTTCATGGAGGTGCCAACCCCCCCCCATAAGGGGGAGCAAGCGGTGCACCCCTGTGTCACCCCTCACCTGCATGTCACTTGCAGTGTTGTCTGTGCACGTGTGTCACTGGCTCCCGAAACCTAAAGCCTGTTTTTTATTCTTTTTATCCGACTTTAGACTCTCTCGCAGCCGTATCACCTGTGTTTCACTTGCACGGTAATAACATATATATACCATATATATCTGTTATCGGCACATCAAATTTTCATAAAGAAGATTCAACGTACATCAGACGCCAATGTAGGCCGAGTCGCGCTATTTGTCGCGAACTTATGCACGACGTGTCCCTACGAAGCACGACTATCTAGTCCTACTGCCATATAGCCTTACTTATTGTCAGTATCTCTATAACACCAGTTCAGTACTATACACATTGTCTTATGTCACTGCGCAGTCAATCTCTCAACTGTAACCACACAAAAGTTCAAAAAATTTCGATAACCACATTTCACTTCCTATGCAAGCTCTTTTTCTCAACATGTGAAAGACTGCAGAATACAGTTCTGACGCCAGTGGTTAAGTACAACTCCACAGAATGCACAACTTCACAAGTAGAAGAATATCATAAATCATAAATTGCTATATCATAACACTGCTGTTTTCGCGGTCTGAGCAACCACCAATCCCACCCGGCCACCCGTGCTCCCGTTCTTGGCCACCGCACCGTTGAGGGCGCCGAACCGTGGTTTTGGGAACACAAGGCAAGCGCCATGTTCTCTCCCGCGCTGAAACGAAAGCGCTGGAGCTGTGGATGCATGGCAACGTGCCCCAATACCGCAAGTTGAAGGCAAAATTCGACGACTACGTCACCTATTGCAAGAGGTAAGTAAGAAATGAAACCCATAAGGTGCCGGGAAGACGTTTCATATATCTTCTAGGCATCTTCCACACGTCTTCGGTAAATACATGTCCTGACACTGTGCACGTATACATTCGCAGGGAAAACCATATGGTTCGGAGACGTATTGGCGCACGAGCCGGAGCGTCTCGCCTGATGGATGTGCCGCTGCATATGCACGGTAGCGACCCCAAGGTCTGGCTGGGGAGACCATTCACGGAGAATGAAGCGGCACTCGTCGAAGGGCCTCCTCGCGTGTGTCAATCTTTCGGCTCGGTCGTGGTTCGAGGAGTTTGCTATCGCACGGCAGCTCAGGACAAGACGAAGAAAACTTGTCAACGTTACTTCCGAGCCTTTTTCTCTGGAAAAAACATCAAAGGCGAGGAAATCGAGACTGACCGGTGCGTCCGTGCATTACGTTTTGGTGAATGTGCGCAGAATATGTACCGAATGTCTTCTGTGTGTCTTCTCGACGTCTTCGGGGATTCTTACTATAGAGTATTGTGGCTCCAACTCGCAGGTACGCCATGGTAGATAGCATCTACAAGGTCGACTTGGCCGCGAAAGAGTACATTCTTGTGAAGGGAAAGTGGTTCCCTGCATTCAACAAAGCGACGACAAAACGGTTTGCCAAGCTAAACTCGAAGCGTACGGGCCGGACAATACCGCAAAGGTGGTGTACACATACGGCCCGGATGATCCCGAGACACCTTGGGACACTACTGATCCATTCATCCTGGCGGCTCAAATTGAGCACCAAGTTGTAATCAAGAAACATCCTGTGATGAAGACGGCGGTGGTATTTGATTTAAAGGCTGACTTTTTCGAGTGCATCGACGATGATGGTTCACGACCGAAAGGTGCAAGACGCAAGAGGCGATCATGATAATACGCCGGGCATCGTACTTAGTGGTCTGTATGTTGAATAGATGCAATCGTACATGTATGTGTAGATAGACCTATCAATTAACTTAGCCGTATATTATGTATCATAGCAACAGAGCATGATGACAACCCTGAAGCTGTTAGGAAGATACCTGGAATGTCTTCCATCCGCATGTCTTCCGTGCGCCTTCTGAATGTCTTCTGTGATTACGCGACTAGTGTACGTGTGGTATGAAGTAGCTATGTGGCCAAATTGCATAATCATCACATATGTGTCGATAACACATGTCAGAATGTATTCTGGCCCAGAAGACATTCGGAACATCTTCCGGGTATCTTCCGGGAAGACTGCCCTTTAAGTACTGTTACGTGGACGTTATCCTCGCTGCAGGCACTCCTTACATGACGCTGCACCGGCTCCACGCCTTCGTCACGTTCACCAACGACACCACGTGGGACTTCCTGGTGGGCACAGGACCCCTGAAGAACGCGTTGAAGCTTACCATCGACCTCTACCGGGGTATCGCCACCTCTGAGTCCGCGGTGTCATTGGGCATGAGGGAGAAGGTCACGCTGCCGCTGATTGGGTAGCATAATGATTCAGGAATAGAAAAGTGCATAATGGGGAATATAAATTATGTCCTGTTTTTGGGGAATAGATTATATGTCACATGCCATCGAGCCATGCCATCTATCGTTTGTACTATGAACTATCACTAGGTACCCCGCGCCGGAGGTACAAGCGCAAGCGGTTCAGCGTGTGCAATATTTTGCGTCTGGCACACCCCCTTCTTCTAAACAATTTTTTGCATGTAGTATGAAGCATAATTTTTTCCACCATTCGATTCTAAAGCGATTGTATTCGCTAGAACGCACGGGAAGCCCTTCGCTGTTTCGCATGTATTGGGTTTGGAAACATTCGAACCCAAGCCCAATAGATCTGCCAAAGAAATAAATTGATGGTTTTGCCAACAAGTTATCTCAAACCTTGTGCTTCTGAGAACTGAAAGATATGTGTCTTGTAAATATTTGTGCATAGTTTCGCGCGCTATAACGCACGGGCATTGTTTTTCAGTTTGGCATGTATTGGGTTTGGGTAAACTCGAACACAAACCCAATAAATCTCCAAAGAAATAAATTGATGGCTTCGTGCACAAGGCTTTTGAGGCCTTGGGCCTTTGGCAACTAAAAGATATATATCTTAGTAATACTTTTGCAAAGTTACGGGCGCTGGAACTCGCGGGAAGCCCTTTGCTGTTTGGCATGTTTGGGTTTGGGTTTGCATGTACCCAAACCCATGATGTGTAGCACGCGTTTTGCGCATAGCTTATGTGCTAGGAGGCAAGCACAAGAGCAAGAAAAACGGCTAAGTACAAAACGCAAGAGTACTCAGTACGGAGTACAGTAGGACCGATCAGAATGATGTTGATGTGAGGTGCCTAGCCTGTTGTACGGAGTACTCAGTACAGTTGAGTTATGGAGAGAGTTCCTAAATGCATAAGAACTCTAAGTGTAACCAGTTTCGGAGAGATGAACTGAACTGAAAAGTATAACATAAAAGTAAAGAGCCGTAACTGCTGTATATTGTGTATTGAAAGCATGCACTGATAGCAAAAGCATAACTATATAGATTTACGAAACCGAAGTCTTGTAGTTGACCAAGCGTAAGCATACCTCGTGCGGTCGTTTAATAAGTGTAGAATAGTATAAGTCCGAAACCGTAAAGAAGAGAAGAAACTGGAGTGGTAGCCTCCTACAAAATGGTAATTGGATCGTTTTACCGGTCGCTTCCCGAAAATTTCTGTTTCTGCGTATTCTGATTGCACCCCCCTTGCGTAATGCCTTTCGCCCGACGTTTCTTTCTTGAAATCTAGAACAGTGTGTCGTGCGGTTCTGCTTCGTGTTGGTGGGTGCGTGGTTGTGGGATTCAGGTGCTCTAGGAGTGGAATTCTCCGAGTGCTGTGATCCGCGACGTAGTTTGGTACGACTACCTAGCAATGAAGGAGGTGGCTTGGGGCCCTTGGTCCTCCCTCCCCTTTGCGAATGTACTTTGAGTCTGTCCTCGAAAGGGACGGCTGCCCTGACGTGGCGTTGTAGCGTCCTTTGCGTATATGCAATTTGGAATTTGCGTGTATGACTTTGGAATTATTTTTACTTTTACGAACGAAAACGTGTTTTGCGTAGATTCTTTCTTTTGATCTAGGATGTTTTGTCGTGCGCTTTGGGCGGCGTGTCGGTTTGGCTGCGGGTTGGTGATGCCGGGTTTCAGGTGTTCTTGAGGTTCCGATCTCCGGGTGCTTTGGGCCGCGAGGGGATTCAGGCGCGCTTCTGCCCTAGCATGTTTCTTGTTCACGCATAACGCTTGAGCTCGTGTCACGAGCGCACAGTTGCGCAGGTCGGGCTTGGGATTTGGGATCGCGTGGATTTTTCGGCGGAACCGACCCTTCGCGGCGGGAGCGCTGCGCGATTTTTTAAAAATTGTGCGGCCTTTGCTGAATTGACCCCGTGTTTCTCAATCTCGGGTGGCCTAGGGCTTGCGCCCTCTATACTCAGGAGTTGCCGCGCTTCGGCCGGTTTGACCACTCGGCTCGTGCCTGAGTGGTGAATTTCTGGGTGCGGCGTGTGCTTCTTGCTTTGCATGGGCGTAAGTGCCTTCACTACGTTAGTTGGTTGGCACGTCACGGCCTAGGTCACGGCGGTCCCCGGGATGAGCGTCGGGATGAGCCGTGCCGAGCGCGTGGCTTCGCGCTGCGCGGTGCGTATGGCTCAGCGGCGGGCTTGGGATCGGGCGGCGTGGTTCATTCTGCGGCTTCAGGTGTTGCGGGATGTCCGTGTCGGGCGCGACCGTTGCGTGGTTTGGCTTAGGGGTCAGGAGATGCGGGATCGGGCGGCGGGTTTGCGGGCGTGGCGGCGGGCGGCGGTTTTCGTTGCTAGGCTTGGCTTTTTGCGAGTGGCGTCCCGTGGGATTGTGCGCCGTGCGGTCTTGCGCCTGTCCGAAGGGGGGGGGAGGTACCTCAGATCGGACGAGCGCAGAGTGCACTCGGCGTACGGCCACGTCACCGGTGCTACCTTTAGGGGAGCGCGTGACCACAGCCACTGCGCGAGCGCTGCCCTAAGCGAGGCGTGCGGCCACATCGGCGTTGCCCCTAGCGAGGTGCGCGGCCACTGCCCTAGCACCAGCGCTGCCCCTGGCGAGGCGCGTGGTGGCAGTCGCGGCATTGGCGCTGCCCCTGGCGAGGCGCGTGGTGGCAGTCGCGGCACTGGCGCTGCCCCTAGCGAGGCGCGTGGTGGCAGTCACGGCACTGGCGCTGCCCCTGGCGAGGCGCGTGGTGGCAGTCGCGGCACTGGCGCTGCCCCTAGCGAGGCGCGTGGTAGCAG
>LGRX02007333.1:0-48347 GCA_001247695.2 Cymbomonas tetramitiformis | reverse complement strand
ATTTCGCGCAAAGCGCGTGTCCCGGAAACGCGTGAAGAATTAGAGCTAACTTCCGATCTAGACGTCAAAGGCGCTTTCCAAAGAACCAATTGCGTATTTGCGCTCGGGGCTGTGCTTGGAATTGGCTCATTATCAAAAAAGTCAGCCCCTATTTCCATAGAATCTTCAATAACTATTCCCGGGCACGGTTTGCAGATAATCTCGCAACCCTCATCAAAAGGAATAGAAAACATATTTTTGTCAAAATTAGCCGTCATTAGCTTATGAAGCCGTTTATTACGTTCTGAAAATGATATGGACTTGCGAGTCAACAGAGAATTTCTATCTTCTTGGATCGATCGATTCTCGATTTCAGCGCAAATGACACCAGGATATCTTCGAATCATATCCTTGATCTGAACAGACCGAATCAGGAAGCGACAGCAAATGTCATTTCTGACAAAAATTGTCATCGATATTTGACAGGTCATTTTTAGCCGACAGAAATGACTTACAATATTTTGCTAAAGTTACATCACTTTTTCAAAGTTCCTTCACACACCCCCCTTTCACAGTTGACAGCCAATTTCTCTCATTTCAGTATGGCGACAGCATAAACATTTCAAGCACTGAGAGGGATTTATGTTTTCCAAGACTATCTCCGCAAGAAGTGGAGCATTGTTAGAACGCTTCAAACCGACAGTCCTGCAGACACCTTGCAGTCGATAATCCACTCAGATGACCCGCAAGAGGAGACTGAAGAAATGTTTTACAATTTTCCCCAAAACATCCCTACTACGACTGTAAATACAGAGGGTACCCTTCAATCGGGAAAACGCGTAGCGTATAGTATAATTGAAGGCCAGACTCCAATTTTGTATTTCGTCATTCTTAGGAACAACAAGCTGACTTTAATCGAACTGGACAGCGCAAACTTTGAGGAAGCCCTGAGCCTTCCAAGGCACACGAATCGGCTTTCGGCTTATCAAAATTTGAAAAGTAGGGCAGAACAAGAAGGAAAAAGCAAGGAATTCTTTCTAGCGAGCTATGTAAACACGGCGTGGAAAGCGTCGATTACAGCTCCTTTCTGGCAAAGCAGGAGGCCAGCGCCAGTGATCGATGACCTCGGACTTGGTGGCGAAATACCTGTTGTACAGCCTACGGTACGTCCCTTTCAAGCCCTGAGCCTGGACCGGGGCGGAAGGCGTTCATTAGCTAATGAGCGCTTTTCGCCTGGAAACGCGCGCACTGGGCCTGTACCGGGGCGGAAGGCGTTCATTAGCTAATGAACGCTTTCGGCCTCGAAACGCGCGCCCTGCGCCTGGACCGGGGCGGAAAGCGTTCATTAGCCAATGAACGCTTTCGGCCTCGAAACGCGCGCCCTGCGCCTGGACCGGGGCGGAAAGCGTTCATTAGCTAATGAACGCTTTCGGCCTCGAAACGCGCGCCCTGCGCCTGGACCGGGGCGGAAGGCGTATATTAGCTAATGAACGCCTTCCGCCTCGAACCGAGCGCCCTGAGCCCTGACCGGGGCGGAAGGCGTTCATTAGCTAATGAACAGTTTCGTCTTGTCCCAGGCTGCCAGGAGAACGGATGTGCAGCGTGCTGCCGAACGCGCCCTTCAAGGACCTAGTGGCTCCAGAACGTATACTGGAGCGGGCGCTAATGTGGATATGTCTCAAGTGGCCACCCCATCTGAGGCAAGGAAGGCAGCCGAGGTGGCTGCACATGGGTGGCACGCTAAGCTAACAGTGGAGCATGCAGCAAAGATGGATTATGAGGAGAAAGCAAAGCTGTGCAGGCAAATCGAGATGGAGCACCGGTGGCCGAACCCGATGGATACCGACGAGGCGGCCGAGAAAGGGAGTGTGTTTCGTCTCCCCATTGGATGCCTGTACCACGCGACGGGGTACGAGGCCTGCCGGGATCAAGAGAGGGGCTGGGTGAACGAGATCAAGAACAGCAGGAAGGAGAACCCGTGGGCCCCTTTCAATGCGGGTCTTGTTGCGATCGACGATGTCAAAACCCGTGCCGAATTCTCCCTGAAAAAAGCTCTCAGGGGAGAATACAGAGGCAAGGTTTTTGGGCACCAGCACTGTTATCAAGCCACCGACGAGTGTCACGAGGAAATCCCGTTGGAGATAGCTTTCTGGCACTTCGAGAGCAAGATCTACATCGGTCTCACGCCTGACATGATTCGGTTTTTAGGCGAGATGCAGAACCAAATCGACCAGAAGACGAAAGGCAAAGACAACACCCAGTTCATGCAAGGGCTTCGTTCGACCCTTTTCGAAAAGCATGGGGTCGTGTACAGGGTTTACCGAGAAGCGTTGATCTCCGAGTTCGTCGCCGGCGTCCCCGAGGACACCGAACGGGGTACCCCTTATCAACCTGGGTATTACGAGGTCGGAGGGCTGGTGGAAAAAATGGCGGAGTTCGAATCAGAGCATGGATTTTCAGTCCCGGATCCCGAGAAATATCCCGAGGGATTCCAGTACATGGAGAATGTGCAGACGTCTGAGCGCGAGGGAGACCCTGATGCACTCCCTGCGGTAGAGGTGACGGTGAAGACGCTGGACGATGACATCAACGCTCACCTCGATCGGGTCACAAGTTGGTACCCCGTAATGTCTCACTTGAACCAAGCTATGAGGACGCATGTGAAGCAAGTAGCGATGTCCAAGCATTCGGTGTTCGGCGAAACTCAAATCAACCACTACTTCATGCACTGGACAATTGCCAATTTCCGGCCGCAGACGTGGGACCTCTGCGTTAGCATCATGGAGGCTTACAGAAGGTTTGAGCTGAAGACCATGAAAAACCCTATGGCTTCGAAGACCAAAAAGCGCAAGGCCTCATCTTCGCCCGCTAAGGGACCCGCCAAGAAAGCTGGCAAAAAGGGCACCTCCAACCGACAGGTAAATTACTTTTTACTTCTGCTTCAAACAGTGTTTACCCCCCCAAAGCATCCTTTTCTATATTTTAAGACATGCTAAAAATGTTTTTTTTTACTTGCAGATGGAAGACGAGGTGCAACGAGGAGGCGGGGACCAAGGAGCGGGCTCGTCTAAAGGGGCAGGCATTTTGGTGGAAGAAGCTCTGTTTCTCCACAATGCCAAATCCATGGGTATGACGTTCTGGATTAACTTGGGCGGCTTGGCGGGGGAGGCGGAGTTCGACAAGGTGGACACGTATCTGCGCCAGATTATCAACAAGGAGTTGTCAGTAAAAGAGGGGGGCCTGATGATAAGCCAGTTCAAGAAGGAACGCATGGTGCAGAAGCACTTGGTGTCCGCGGCGGGATTGCAAACCTGGGACGAATTCAAGAACGAGTTCACCTCCTACTGGAGCTCCCAAGAGAAAATCGAGTCGTTGATCGGCTGCTTACCTTCAACTCAGGGGGGAGCGCGCCGGGGGGGATCTGGGGAAGTTCCGCACGCGATCTTCAATTACGTCGAGAACGCGCGGGCGAATCTCAAAGAAGCGCAGGCGCCAAGCGCGGGGCAAATCCAAGGCTTGCAACAGGTCGAGGTGAAAGTCGACATCAAACTCTATCGGGAGGCGCGGACCGAGGGGCCGGAGCTTAAGGTTCCAGGAGAGGCAGGCCTTGAGGACGACGAGCCCACACATGAGACGAACGTGCCGATGTTCCCTCGTTGGAAGATCGTCAAGGGCAGCATGAGCGATATGAAGGACGTCCCGAGGCTGCCCTTCACGGGGACGATCATCGACTGCAATTACGCCCTTGACAAGGAGAAGACTCCCGACGCGATGACCAAGGAGGAGGTGCAACCGTTCCTGGAGTCTTTCAACGCCAAGACCACCGCCCCGGCATGGACTATCGCTATCTTTTGCGGTTTCGTCCAACAAAGCGATTTCCTGGAGGTGATTGACAATTACTGCTCCGGCCGCGCGGAGCGGTTCTTCTGGCACAAGCAGAACGTGAACATGAACCCCAACAAGGCCGTGCGCTACAATGACGTTGAATGTGGCGTCCTGGGGTACCATGTAAAGAGCGATGCCCAGGGGGAGTCTACTAAAAAGCCGGAGTGGATGTTCAACTTTGATACTGGAGAAGGTGAACGTGTGAGCCGCGCGTCACTTTTGCGCGGCTTCCCGGTTGTGCACCAGATGTTCAAACGCGACAACAAAGCCGTGAATAACCATCAGAAACCCCAAGCTCTGTTGATGGAGCTGATCCAGTGCCACATGCTCGGTGACAATCCGGGCAAGATGGATGAGAACGGCCATCCACTCAACTGGATTCTCGACGCTTGCTGCGGCGTCGGCTCGACGTCCATGGCCGCCATGAGGTGTGGTATGAACGCGATCGGCTTCGACCACGACCAGTTCATGGTCAGCTCTGCGCAGCAACGGCTGATCAATTTCGACAACGAGCCCGATCAGGACGCCGAGACGAAGCCAAAACAGAAGAGCGAACCGACGGCGAAGGGCAAGGAAGCGGCCACTGCCGAATCTGAGGAAGAAGAGAATGATGAAGATGACGCAGATGATAATGATGATTAAAATAGTAGGATTTGTCGACCGCCCTGACTGATAGTATCAGTCATGCCTCGACGGTATAGGGTGAAAAGTACTCTACTCGTAAACATTTGAATAAAGAATGATACATGTATGCATATTTCGGTGTTTTCATTGTACGCATACTGCACTTTTCTACCGTGTTGCCTTTATGTATCCCTATTTCGCGCATAAATATCACTAAACCCTGATTTTTTTGAAATATATATAAATCCAAAAATGACATATGATAATGTCATTTTCATCGAATAGTGTGTTCTTGGCCATGATTGGCTAAGCAGCCGCTTGAAGAGGTGGTGCGCACTTGCGCGTTTGGGTGCGACTAGGATTTGGACATGATTTTACGGTAGACGTCTTTTGCGGCTGCGAGTCATGGGCACCGCGCGTTGCTATTGCTCGGTTGTGGCAATGTTCATTTACGTTGTTTTACCTGCCCTGATCCCGCTGGTTTACGTATTTTGGGCTGGTGCTCCGGACGCCTTCGACCACATCGACATTTGCAAGTGCCCCACGCTCTTTTCGCCGCTCCGCACGTTCTGCCGTTACGTCATCCCTCCATTTCCGCCACAACGCCCAAGCGTGCTACCGCGCATCATCTTTTCTCTGGCTTTCAGAAGAATGGCGACATCTACACGAGCTCGTAAACGCCTATTGAAGGACTCCGACCTGGACGCCTCTATACGGCTTTTGGATGCGGTTCGGGACACTCCGACCGCTAGCACTCCACCTGTGGTGCCCCCTGCTGTTTCCAGCAACTCCGACACCGCTGTCGCGTTGCGGAAACATCTTGTTGACCAGCACGCCGCTGTTGACGTGGTCTACAAGGGGAGGTTGCATCGGGCTTGGGCCAAGGGTATCCGCGAGGATATCCTTGGTTCCAAGAAACATCATTATCGTGGCACTGACGACACCGACCGTCTCTCCGAGTTGGTGGTGCAGCTTCGGACCGAGTTTGAGTCCGCTGGGCTGGACTTGACCCCCTTTGACCTCGACGACCCCGCCTCTCTGGTTATCGAGAAGGTGAATGGGCTCCTCTATGACGTCTTGGCCCTCGTCGTGGAGCGGAACTCTGTGGCCGACACCTGGCTTCGGGGTACGGACTCTTCGGCTGACCGAGATGGACGTCGTGCCCTCATCGACATCATCAAGGGGAGCGTGCCGACAGTCCTTCGCGAGAGCCACCAGCAGGAGCATGCGGCGCTTCGTTATCCCGCAGGCGTTGACCCGCAGCCGATCTTGGCTCGTGAGCAACGTCTGGTGCGGGATAACCGCGCTCCTGACTGGCAGCCCACCGACGAGACCCGTAAGCTGTCACTCTACAACCGCCTCGACCCGATCTTCTACGCGGCGGTGAAGGTGCGTTATCCGCTTGCGGGTGACCTCGGCGGGGTCACTCTCCGCTCGCTGCAGGCTCTCGTCGTGGCCATCTTCCAGGCATGGGCGCAGTCGGACGAGGGGGCATCGGCGCGTGAGAAGCAGACACTGGGGACGGGCGGTAAGCCCTCTGCGCTTATCACGTCGTCTGAGTACGCCGTTCTGCTCGAGGAGATTGCGGCCTTGAAGGCCTTGGTGCGAGGTGGCCGTGCGGGCGGGGGACAGCAGCCGCAGCCGCAGCATCGGGGGAAGCAGCATCCGAGGGGGTTTCGCGTGGGTGCAGGCAACCCCCCCGCGGTCGGCTTCGACCGCGACAGCATGAAGGCCAAGCCGCTGTGCCACCGCTGCCGCAAGGCCGGTAAGGGAGAGGTGTATCACCCGTATCGCGACTGCCCGCTTGGCGGTCGCCAACACTCACCAGCCACGGCCGCGGCTTTCTGCATTCCCATTGAGCAGGAGGACGCGGAGGGCCTGCACGCATTGGCACTCGTGCAGGTCTTCCAGGACGCGGCGGACAGTGGACCGGAGGCCTTCTCGCATGCGGCGTTGGCGTATGGCCCGCCCGCGGTGCTATCCGCGGACGGCGTCGGTGGGATCGACGTGGCGGCCTACGGATTCAGCGTACCGCCTCCGCCTTCTGGCGGGACCGACGACGACGACATCTTGCGGCGGCTTGATGCCCTCACCTCTGAGGTTCAGGCCGCCCAAGAGCAGGTACATTACACCCACGCATCCTTTGTTCCTGGGAGTGCGGTTGAGGAGCATGCATCGGCTTTGGTGTGTGGCCCTGCCGCTGCGGCGGGGATCACACCGGAGGGGCAGGTTCCGGCAGGTGGTGCGGCGGCATCGGCGTCCGCCGTGCCGGCCCCTGCTATGCCTGTTTCGCAGGCGAAGGATGTACGGCCCGCGCCAGTTCAATCGGCGCGGGTGACCACCACAGAGGCGACACGCGGTGAGTTCGGAGGCTTCGTGCAGACAGTGAATCACGCCGCCGTCCACCCCTCTGACCTGACAGGCTATGACACGGACGACTACGAGGATTACGCCGACGGTACTTTCGCCGTGAAGCCGCGGGCTCCGTCCGGTGCTATCGGATGCGGTGTGCCGCCTTTCGGCTTTGGCACTCCGGCGATCGGCGCTCTTGCGGTGCTCTCTCTGTTGTGCATTTCTTTTGCAGGTGTATCTGCTTCGGCGTCCACAGCTTCTGCTGTGTCGGCATGTGCACCGGCTACGGAGGTGCCTTCGCCTGGTGGTGATCTCGATTGGGAGGCTCCGTCATTTTTCTCTACGAATGATTTTCTTGATCCGGTGATGACGGCTCAGGGTCTCCTATTGCCTGACGATGTGCCACAGCTTCAGCCGCCCGAGCCTCCTGACACTTTGAGCTTTTTAGCATTTCAGGATTTGGCTCAAGCGGATTTGGGTATTGACATGGCATTCTACTACGGCATGGCCTTACATGAGAGCGGTCCTCTGGATGTTCAGCACTATTATGGAGCTGGTTACTTTACTTCCTACTATGGGATGGACTTCCATGAGGCCACCGCTGACTACTTTGGTACTGTCGATTGACTTCTTGCTCACTCTGGAGGCACACCGACATGGTGGTGTGCAGAACTCCTGTGGCCTCAAAGACTTCTTCAATCTGGTTTATGTTTTGCTTTGACACCTTTATAATCTTCAAACTGACTTGCTAGCACGGTTCTTTTCACTTGTTTAGCGGTGCCTTAATTGCCCGTATGCTTTTGTTCACGTGCTGCCTAGAGGTTTCCAATTTGTGTATCAGAATAGCACAGTTGGATTGGCAGTTAGACTTGTCACCTAGCTTCTGCCCTAACACTTGCATCTTACATTTCTGACTCTCCTAGCCAGTCACCACCCACAGTGCTGGGGTGGTGTGCTGAAATCTGTATAGGCAGCCCTGACTGGGAGTCCCGGTGCAGGCCCCTATGACAGATTCCTAGGACCAACACTGGACTACTGACTGATCTGTAGGTTCGTACTGTGACACACGCTGTGTCACAGGTAGGCTAGACACCGAGACCGTCCGAGACCGTTCCGGGTATATCTAGCTTAGGGTTTATTTATCTTATACAGTTTATCCACACGAGTACGGGAGTTTCTGATATCTAGTGTACTTGGATATTCCGGTAATGCCGTTCGCAGGAACGACCCATTACGCAGTCCGATTTGGACCGGCTGAAGGTGCTCACGGCATCGGATGTACAAATGGACCGCGATTGGCTCTTCGCGACGGTGGCAGTGACTGGCAATCGGCAACGACAAGCTATCAATGATGTGCGTGCACGGCATTTTGCGCGGCTCAGTGGACAACCGATAATTCGTTGGAAGCGACCTATTGCAACCACACTTTTGGACTCCCGACATGAAGACGTGATCCGGTCGGAATTTCCCGAATTGACAGGCACTTTCGTGGCCGGTGCGCCTGGAATTATTCTAAACAACGACTTAAATCCTTCGCGTGGTTTAGCGAACGGCACGCCCGCCAAATTCCACAGCCTGATTCTCCGAGATGACAGCAGGTCCACCGATGCGGCGAAAATCAACAATGCGAATCCTGGCGAGGAGGTGTGGATCGAGCCGCCTTACGCGGTCAATGTTCTCATTGAGCATCTGGATTCCACAAACTGGTCCGATCGAGCGACATTAGCTCCCGAGCTTCGAGACTCGGCGAGCCAGGGAAATATGCGTGAGAATGTCACTCGTCCGCGCAGTATCGTACTTCCAGTTAAGATCTGCAAACGTCTCGAGGAACTCCCCGTGAATCGCGCCTCCCGCAAAAGTAAGATATATTATCGAACTCATGGGCTTGATCTTGCGTTCGCCTTGACCTTTCACAAATTCCAAGGCCAAACCGTGGACAAAATTATATTAGATCTAAGCCAAACGCCGAAGAATGTCTTCAACCTATGCTTTCAAGCATTTTATGTCGGGATGACGCGTGTGAAGAAGTCCAGCTGCATTCGTATATTACCCGGGCCCGATGGGCAAATGCCAAAGCTATCTCATTTGCTGAATCTTAAGCCGGATCCGGAGCTCCAAAGATGGTTAGATGCATTTGATCGGCGGACTCGTGAATGGAAACAACCGCCGGCCGTGAAACGGATGCCCCGTCGCAAATCCGCTAAAAAGGCACAACCCAACAGTAGAGGCAATGGAGCCGGTGCCGCGGGCGATACGGTCACTCAAGAACGACAAGGGCGTGGCGGCCGTGGGAAAGGGAAAAGTGGTGCTCGTGCCGCGGGCGATACGGTCACTCAAGAACGACAAGGGCGTGGCGGCCGTGGGAAAGGGAAAAGTGGTGCTCGCGCGACGAAGGGTAGCCAAGGTGGTAGGGGTGAAATCTCCGCATCGGTGCAACCGGTGGCATCGAGCTTTGAACAATTTCTCAACAACCCTCGTAATTTCGGGTGACTCGTAATAATGTATGCTTTTCGTGATTGAGATGACCTTGCCCCATTTTCGTGTGCAAAGTGTTGTTATGCATTACGCGATGTACGACTCTTGAAAATATGTGCTAGGGATTCGTACCACGCCGTGCTAGACGACTACCGATAATATGTGATAACAATTCACCGCATCCCGCAGTATACGGCTCTCGAAAAAATGCGTTAGGAAATCGTGGCACGCCGTGCTGGACGACGCCCGAAAATATGTGATAACAATTCACCGCATACCGCAACATATGACTCTCGAAAATATGTGCTATGAATTCATGGCACGCCGTGCAAGACGCCTCCCGAAATTATGTGATATCGAATCACCGCATTCCGCGATATACGACTCTCTAACATATGTGATAGAAATTCATGACGCGCCGTGATACGAGACGACTACCGAAAGTAGGTGCATATGTAGGATATGTATGAACAAAAAAAACGAAAGTAACGAGTTTGTGTGTGGGGCGCCCCACGGGGCGCAGTATTTTCAAAAAGGTTTGAACCCCAGGGGGGCGGTTGTGGGGAGGCGGAGCCCCTCCACTGGCGCAGTCCAAAAAAGTGTACTTACGGGGGTAAGGGCGGAGCCCCCCACTGGGCTCAGTCTTAAAAAACTTTTCCGTATTGATACAGAAGAGGAGACGGGAGGGTCCAACGCAACGCGCCTTCATTTGATTTTATAGTATGCCATGCATATGTCACCATGCTATGACGTGTACCTTGTTGCATCGCTGCCATCACTTTGCTGTGCATAACAAAGCATAACTAAATTTTCGAGAAAACAACCCGAATTCAAGAAAAAACCTGATATAATTACATTATTCAAGGGTTATATAAGGTTATATAACCCTGATATAACCCTTATATCGGGGGTTATATATACTTATATAACCCCGATATAACCCTTATATCGGGGGTTATATAAGTGTATATAACCTTTGGGGGTTATATAAGCTAACCTATAACCTATAACCCTAGGGGGTTATATCGGGGGTTATATAACCCCCGATATAAGGGTTATATCGGGTCCCAAGGGGGGTTATATACACCTAAGGGTTATATCCCCAAAATCGATATAAGTCCACAGCACTGGTCCCGACCCGTCAAAGAAGAAAATTCCCGAGTATTAGCTCCGAAAATTCCCGATGAATTAGCTCCGCGTCGGTCGCCGGTGCCATGTCCCAGACACGACGCGACGATGAGGCTGTGCACTCGTCATCACCGAACTGTCACGAATAGCGTTAAGCCGTCTGGCTGCCACGTCCCATTTCTCCACCTCGGCGCCACGTCCCAACCCGTCAGTGGGCTGTCGCTGTCGATGTCGATGTCGCTGTCGTCCGATGACACTACAGTGTGACTATCGACAACAACGAGAACGCCAAAAAAGTATTTTTTCTAATGCTCCCTAACGAAGTTTATACCAAGTTAAAAAAAAAAACTCTATCCAAACATCTGATCTTCTGAACGAAAGCAACAGAAGTATCATACCATGCCAATGCCATGCCACTAGGTGGGACTCACAGCGGCTGTTTACTTGATACTGCACTCAGCATTCTTTGGATACTCCGTCGTGTAACGTATGCATTAAAGCATAACAACCTAAAAACACTTATAGGTTTACTTCCGCCGACGCGAGGGGGCGTTTAGTATCAGCGACGTTGAGTCCGAAATCTAAAAAGAAATGCAATCCATGCTATGTTCGAGGAACGTTGGAGGAACACCTTTATCAGCCCGGAATTATCGAGCGCCAATCATTTGGTAAGGATTTCCCCGCTGTGATACAAAAATCCTGCAAGAATCAGAACTTTCGTAAGTTATGTGCCATGCGATGTCCGGTCTGCTTATCACAGTAAGATGCTATGTTGAATACGTTTTAAGCGTTGC
Organism: Cymbomonas tetramitiformis; assembly: GCA_001247695.2. Lineage (NCBI taxonomy): Eukaryota > Viridiplantae > Chlorophyta > Pyramimonadophyceae > Pyramimonadales > Pyramimonadaceae > Cymbomonas > Cymbomonas tetramitiformis. The sequence goes on along the minus strand of LGRX02007333.1, from coordinate 37,110 downwards.
TTTCAGCTACACCCAAAGGAGGCAGGCTGTCCAGCAGCCGTACCTTGCTCGCAAAATGATACAAAGTTACCCTCTACTTGCGCACACCTCGTCGACCAGGCTATGCTCTTATTCAGCTGGTGGGTTCTCCGACCGTCTCTCCCGAACGGGTACACTCCAGTCAAGAATCACCGAGATTTTCGACAAACCTCTCCTTAAACGCGTCTTGCTAGTTGATATCTTAGGCGCGAGTACTGTTTACTTCGTATCACAGCTTTGGATGTGATCACGCATGCAGAGAAAGAAGCTATTTTCCGTGGATTCTACTGCAACACGGAGACTGCTGTGGTGTCCGAGCTCGCGCAATCAGAGGTCTTTTGCGAATCCTGTCCACAAAACCTATGCCCTGTGCACCTGCTTTGAAACTCACTCTCCCGCTGGTCTAAAGATTTAATTTCCGCAGAGCAACACCGAAAAATCGAAATGCCTCGAGTTCGAAAATCGCTCATCTTTTACTCTTCCACTCGAGTCGTCCTTGATGATGTTTTACTTCGTACACATTTTTCTATCGTTAATGCCACTGCACACTGACCAAGTTGCGCATATCAGTGTTATATGCTCCATTTTCATTTCAACTATGAAAAAAGATCTAGTACCTTGCCCTGCCTTCTTGTGAGCTCCGCAGCTGTCCTCAATCTTGTGGGCGCGCAGCGCCTGGGTGGCACCTCTCTCACTGGAGTATCTTGTTACAGGGACAGAGACTCGGAATACAGAACGACGACTGGTAACGCTGACACGTTCTTGACCATCGCCCAGTGACCGGTGGCTCTTGACTTGCTCGTGCCCGTCGTCCACTGAGAAGTGGCTCTGATACACTCTCACCCTTCGCCTTTTGACGAGTGACCTTGATACACTCTCACCCTAGTGTAACACCCTTCGCCTTTTCACGAGTGACCTTGATGCACCTCATATTCCCAAGCCCTTTTGACGGGATTCTCCCGTCGGTACTATTTGCATCCTTTTGCCTGCTTTTAGGTTCTATGGAGAATTCTCCTTCGAAGCCATCACGAGCTTGCTTCAGACCATCAAGTTCGTACCCGCTCCCTTCACGCCGTGCTCGTTCGCTGTGCTTATTGCCTACTCCCTTAGTCGCGCGCTTACCACTGCAAAAGCAGGTCTCGTATTCCGCGTTCTTGCGCGGAACAACCGATGGAAAGCCGCTTCCTGTGGAGCCTCAAGAGGCACGCAGCGCGGACGCCGGGTCGCAGCGCCACACGGGCGAGAGAGTTGTGAGGTGTACAGGTCCACCTCCCGGTATGTTCACAGTGTGTGGGGCGGGAACTGCGCGAGATGTCTGTGGCCTTACAGTATGAGTCAGTTACAAGGGATGGTTCGTTGGGATGTCCGTTGAGATGGATGCTATACAAGATGCCGTCGTTTTGGCGACTTTAAAGGATGTTCATGAGGGTGATGTTGCGGGAGGTGACATCTGCTTTGAGACCTCGGTCTGAAGGAGAGAGGACTTGTTCGGAAGCTCGCACTAGCGAGGGGCACCGGGAAAGCATCGCTTTGCGCCCTGCTTGTACACTTGTGCGAGGAAGATTGAACGGAGGGAGGGGACGGTGGGTGCGCAAGTCCAAAGGAGGGCGAGGTTTTTTTGGACCTGGGCTCTGGCATGGGAAAGGCTGTCCTGGCAGCCGCTCTGACACAGGTAGCAGATTGAAGGCACGCCAACTGCGTTATACTAGTCTGCCTGTCGTGTTTTCAAGTCAGCGAGCTCCTGCGCCGATTGGACGAGACTTGGTGAAGATGACCAGTCTTGGCGGCGGGGTGGCACAGCCCTTCTCGGAATGCCGCGGAGTGGAGTTCCTTCCGGCTGTGCATGCCTATGCTGAGAAGGCCGCGGAGGTACCGCCTTATTCCGTCTCTACGTGTGCCGTTCTTCTTGCATGTGCTTTCATATTGGGATGAGACAGCGCTCTGTGCAAAGAGCAGTTGAGTCGCATGTTTAATGTTTTGGTGCACGCACCATCAAGCAACTGCATCACAAGTGGTTGTGCTGCTCAGATGTATGATGCGTCTTCAAAGGCAGCACAGGGAACACTGGAGTCCTCTTCTGGTGGGGAATCAGTATGGCCCAGGCATTGTCCGCAGGTGCGCACAACTTTGATCACGGTGCAAATTACTATTGTGCCATGCAAATGTGTCTGGCAAGGATACATGAATTTACTGCCCCTTGTGATTGACAGACACCTGTAGCGCCTGAATGTAGATGGGTATCACTCGTGGTTGACAGACACCTGTGGCGCCTGAATGTAGAGGGTATCCCTCGTGATTGACAGACACCTGTGGCGCCTGAATGTAGAGGGTATCCCTCGTGATTGACAGACACCTGTGGCGCCTGAATGTAGATGGGTATCCCTCGTGGTTGATAGACCCATGCACTGCCTAAAATCTGCCACAACTCGCGTTCCCTAACATAGATATGATGAATGCTGGTATGACCTAATTGATGTTGAAACTTTGTCACATCTACACACATCTCCATATTGAACGGGTGCACATATTAAGCGGAATGCCTCCTCAACTTGTCAAGTTATACAGCGGACTACTACCTCCTACTTCTTGAAGGCCGTCTGCAAACTTTCCGTTTGCCACCTTGACGAAAAGGGTATTGTCAACTGTCCCGAATAGGTGAAGTTGGAGGTCGGTGATTTTCGTGCTGTCGACATGACAACAGCCGACGTTATCTATTGCTTTGCCACCTGTTTTTCCCGGGACGTGGTGGACTATCTTGACATGTCCTTCACGGTGAGTGTACTATTTGGAGAAATTGGGGATGCCCATCTATCAGACCCGTACATAAGGCTAGGAGGCCGCCAACCTAATCAACACAAACTTGTAAGATTGCATTTTCATCACAAGACCACATGGTGCCGGAAGGCTACCTATGCATCAGAAGTGCGCGTCACGTGGGGGGGCACACGTGAGGCGCACTTTCTCCGCATCGCGTTTAATTCAACCTAGAGTTTCCGCCACCCCAAAAGCGCCATATAGGTTTGAATCAAGGACATTTCGCCTGCAACAAAAAGCAGTATCGCAACTGTTATTGTTTTCAGGGCAAGGTTGAATTAAAACTGTTACAACTGTTAAGGCACATACCTTGAACACTCAAATGTCGCGCACGTATGAAGATATTGCTCAAAACTCATATGCATGTCATAATCTTTGACTCCATTCATTCAGTTGTTTATCCGTTTGTGAATGGTCTCGTTGATATGTTGTTCCGAAAACTTGCAGGTATTAAAGCCAGGAACTCGTGTTCTGATGGCAAGCAAGGCGCTCACTTGTCCTGATTTGAGGCCGTGGGATCCTCCTGTCGTGCAAGTAAGGCGCTCCCACTCTTACCAAGCTCACCAGCATGTCCCCAAGGCATGCGTCTTACGTTTAGTGTGAGTGTGAATGAGTGATTGTGTGTGATGTCATGTTTTCTTAACACATTCAATCATTCCCCATAATACGTCATGCACTGAACTTGTTGTGCATTCCCTTCAAAGTGCCTCTTGCAGTTTCTTTCAAGAGTGTTATGTCTCAAACACATCGGATGCATGCACGCAAGGGAAACGGGAGACCAAATATCCAAGCGGACTGATTTGTGGATCTGGCAGTTGCCGCTTATTTTTTGTGCACATCGCTTTCGATTATACCAAACATTCAACAAATTATGTGTGGTATACTTAGTATTCGGGTTGATACGGACTCAGGTTGAGATGTCACATACAGGCGGAACTCTCCCAGTTTTTGTATATGAGCGCATTTGAGCCACAATCACTCCACCGAGTGAACCAGGATTTAAAAGTTGGTACAATAGTAATGTGAATTGCAATCCCATTGTCTTTCAAGCCTTCAACAAGGCAATGGAAACCTTACATCAAAGGTGCCATATGATTCAAGTATGAAGCTGGCAACCACGAAAGTATAACATGAAAGTATATGACGTGCCATAATATATCATTAAGTGAAGTAAGCTGATGGATTCCACAAAGAGATATGCACTTGCATGGCATGGTACTATGTAAACGATAATGGTATATGAATCGTGACATATCATAATTTGCAGTATTGTCGATAGATGCACATTCTCTCGTTTTTGTTTCTATCGTTTGATTACTAAAATACCGATATAAAGGCTACATATCACGCAACATGTAGCGCCTTGCGAAGCCCAAGCTCGGAGGGTGTAAATTGAATATGAGGCATCCACGTCGCGTATGTGCATTCGGCTAACCATGCGCACACGGCCACACACACCCACCATGTTGCGTTTAAACGTGCATCGATAAATGGCAGTCGCGACCGACGTCTTATTTTTGGACTCGAAAATCCACCACGCGGTGAGCCCGTGACGATGACGGCAACGGATGAAGGACGCTGAGTGTCCACTGTGTGTGACCCGAATACCGCGTATACGGCGTATTTCCAGCTTAGCTTACGGAAATTATGACGCGAACGTGGGTGGATCATGCATAAGCTGGCTCATTTTGGGGGGTTTGGCATATATTGGGGGGGGTCATTTAATTCACATATTGCGAGGCTATAGGGCGGTCAAAGGATGTGCCATACCCCGTATAGCTATTGGGAAGCATGCTCGTACTGGATAATTTCTGCAAGAGTTGCAGGCCACTTTGCTGCAGGACACACACACGGATGCGCGAGTTGGACAAATTACATCTTTTAACAGAGCTAAAAATCCGAGAGTACTCCTTTGTTGAGGGTGTTTGGTACTTCATCAGTCTGTGGACGGCAGCACAAGATACCATGAGCACATATGAATATTTTCAAGTAAAAGAATTGGAAAAGCACTATGCGAAGACAATAATTACCGCAGCTTGAGATCGTCTAGTACTTGAGTTCTCGTCCATCTCGCGCTTTATCGCCCAGTCCTTCAAGCTTGGAGCTATAAGAGCTTTCTCGATCGCCATCAAAGCGAACACCGAATCCTGTTTGGTAATTACGTTGTCGAAGGTGCTGTCCATTTTCACAAACACTTTTTTCAAGACCGATAGAAAAGTGTCGTTATCATATTGGGGCGGCGGAACTTTTTTGGGGGAGGGGGACAAGATAGCACATGGAATTTGGGCTTTGGGCCCCCCTAGCAGCAACTCTCAACGCCTGGCCCCCCCCCTTCCCCCCCCTGGCGCAAGCCCCAACGCCTGCCCCTAGTTGCAAGCTTCAACGCACTGGGGCTCCCCCCTAGGCACGCAAGCTTCAGCACTTCCAGGGGATCCGCCCCTAACCCCCCGCCCTGGTTGCAAGCTTCAACGCCTAGGGGGCTCTGCCCGCCCCCCTAGCAGCACGCTCCAACGCCTAGGAAGGTTGCCCACCCTTCTCGGGAGGAAAGTTTTCACCGCGTGGATAACTTTCTCCTATTATCACCATGGTATCATGCAAACGCCTTGGTAGATGGCATCGATAACATGCTAGAATACGATCAAGTTGACTAGGGCGACGAATGAATTATTTCCACAAGTGACACATGATGACGATGGTGACACATGCGTCGAGTCCTCGAGATGCCAGCGGAAGAGCGCACCGCCCCAGTGCAATGCAGGGACCCTTGTGCACCGCGCCAGCCCGCCCGTCGTCGACGCGGGGACCGACGTGTGACCATGGTACACTGCGGGGACGCGTGTGAAATGCCAACACACTATTCGATGAAAATGACATTCTCATGTGAAAATGATATTGCCTTATTTACCTCATGATAGGATTAAAAAATCGCATTTTAACAGTCAAGAACATGCAAGTGCAGGTTGTGCATTAGATTTAATGGTTTTATGGTACAAAATTGAGGTCAACTGCACTTTTTCGAAATCTAGGAGGAGTGAAAACACAAAGAACTTTTGACTCGGAATCTATATACACGTTATACACATATTATTCACATGTTTTTTTCAGTCTTGCTTTACGCGTCCACTTCAGGTGCTACCGCTACCGCTACGCAATTATCAAAAGCTTCGTCTTCATCGGAATCATCCGATTCATTCAAGTCACCTAGGTCCTTGCGCGTGCGTTTGGATTGTTGTGCAAGCAAGGCGACGACTATCTGCGCGTATTGCTCGTTCGGTATACTCCGTTCGGGGTCTTTCGCATCCACATTCCATGCCAGCACTATTTCATTCTTATCGAAAGTCTCGGTAGACGGTCGGTGCCCCGGTGGCGCTGCGAAAGCTCCTGGGTGACTCGCAAGCTGCTTGCCGAGGTGCTTCTTCTTGGTGTCGGTGTGCTTTTTGGGTTGGAAATAGCGATATAGCAGCTGTTGAGTTGACGGATAGCGCGCCTCCACCTTCACCAAGTACAACGCGGATCCGACCATTCGCTTCGCCTCAGTTGTACGCGGAAAGCGCACTTGTCGTTTTCAGATTCCACCGCGAGAGCCACTGCAAAGCTGCCGACTGTCATCTGGCCGTAGGTGACCTCCCACTGGGCGTTGTCCACGTACACTCCTGAGACGCTAGTGCAGTCTCGTAGTCTCTATAGGCGGGGGGGCACTTATTACCACTGTTTTGAGGGTGCGACGTCGGGGCGCGACACGGGCGATTCGCTATCATGGGCAATTTTTGTGTATTTTGGACGTCAATGGCTACTATCCCGAGATCCTTGTGGGAGGACCTAGAACGCTCTAGATCCTCCCACAAGGATCACTTTTTCAATAAGTTATTTAGGCACCCCACGAGCTTTCTACAAGTCAACGCCAAGGAATACTTTCCACATGGGACCTATACTAAGTAGTATGGTGCGTGGTTCGACGAGAGTCCATCATATATGCTCCTAGCTAATACATTTATAGCATGCCCCAACCAAATTTTGAACTGCTGCGTTTTTTAAAGCTTCGAAAACGGGGTGTATCTTCCACATTTTTTTGCCAATCGTGTATCGATCCTTTGCCACTATATACACGATATATCTCAAGGTATGCAGGTATATTAATCATGTTTGGGTCAAAATACGACTTGGGTCATGTATATTGGACACATCAGTGTCGACACTGGTACCGGTTCAGGATCGGATTCGGATCCGGTACGCACGGACCCCCACGGTCCCATCCCCGACGGTACAATTTTTTGGACGGTCTCATCGTGTACCGGAACTGACGGACCCAAATAATACGCGGTCTCACCACGTCCCAGCACCATCGATACTGAACTAGCTACGGTCTCGGACCCGACGGACCTAGAGATATCACGGTCCCATCGTGTCCCAGCACCGTCGATGCCAAAAAATATCGAGTCCGTCTCATCGTGTATCGGAACCGGCGGGTCGACTCGTCAGTTCGGCTGGTTGTGGTGCCCGCTCCCACGCTGGACGTTGTAATCGTGACAAGTGGACTCTTGAGACGAAACTTGGGCTCTCTCACTCTCACAAAATGTTTTTCAAGGACTGTAAGGGCTCCTCTCAGTGAGCGAATAACAGCCGTACTGAAGGTATCACATAGTCACAAATATGGTAAAGAAAAAAAAACAGCAGGTGATAGAACACTAGTATCGCTCAACCACTTTATTGTGCAGTATGATGGAAAAGAACAAGTGGAGCTAGGCGTCAAAATCAAAATCCCCGGCAGTTGGTTCAACGAAATGACCGCGGCTGAGAGAAAGCTATCGTTCGATTGTGTTGCTGTTGAGTCATGTATAGCTGGCAATTTACCGGGTAAAGGATTTTGGCCCTTGGTAATACCGGGTAAAATACCGGTAATACTTTAAGTGGTATTACCGAGGTAATACTATTCTGGGATTTTTGGCAATAATTAAAACGATCATGGGGCATCACGCACACATTATTATTGGGAGCCATACAAGTGTGCTCCTAGAGGCTTTGATGTATGCGCAATCGATCTAAGAAGGTGGCGAGACCAAATTCGAATGTTGTCGCCACCAAAACGAACAAAAACTACTTCCAGAAAGTACAGACAGCCGCCCCGATTTTGGGGATTGGTTACATGCTGCACTCTCGGGTGCCGTCACCTGCCGTACAAATGTGCTCCTAGAGGCTTTGATGTATGTGCAATCGATCTATGAAGGTGGCTAGACCAAATTCAAATGTCGTCGCCACCGAAACGAACAAAAACTACTTCTCAGAAAGTACAGACAGCCGCCCCGATTTTCGGGATTGGTAATACCCTTACCCGGTATTACCAATGGTAAAATTTGGTATTTTGGCATGGAGGACGGTCAGAGTGTCCTAAGAAGGGTGAATCCATGACGGATATCTCTCGTGTTGCCACGCAGGGATGTACTCGCGTTATGAACAGTTTAGACTTCGAGCACGTCTCACCCTCTCACGGAATGGGGATGTTGGAAATCGTCCTGGCGTGACGGCTGAGAAGCCGTCGATTTGATTTTTTCCCATGGTAAAATGGGTAAAATCGATGGTAATACGGGGGTAATACCCGGTAATACCCATACCCGGTATTACCGATGGTAAAACTTTTTGGTAACGTGCGGTAATACCCCCCTGCACTAGGGTAAGGACTTTTTGGGGCAAAGTAATACTTGGTAAAATACTGGTAATACCTATACCTAGTATTACCTTTGGTAAAATTCGTGCCAGCCATAGAGTCATGTGTAGAGGAGTGAAATGCCGTCATTTCAAGCTATCGAACGTACGGTCAGTTTTCAGTACAATCAGAATTTTCGCCTGGATTGAAACGTATCGAAAAAGACTATGAGAACCGACGAGCCGGAATGAGGGTCAGAGCCGAGCTGGACCGAAACCGATGGCACCGCCCGCAGGGCGGTATCATGCCAAACCGGAACCGATGAGACCGCCCGAAGGGCGGTCTTGGGACCGAAGGTACCGCCCGAAGGGCGGTATCGGAGTGAACCGGGCTCGATGGGACGATTCGGAGAGCGGTCTCATCCCCGATGGCACCGCACGCACTACGGTCTCAACGAGTCCGGATATGTCCCAGTGTAGACACTGGGACACATCACACGAACGCGGTCACATGGGTAAGATATACACACTCTGATACGGCTATGTAAACAAGCGCCGTGAATATATTATCAGTATACGAAATAAACACTGCAAAGTTTGAACAGCAATGCAAGTGTACGGATGAGCGGGTTTGTGAGTGCAGTCTCTCTAAGAAGATCTGCTGAAGCACAACGCTTCCTCACTTTTGTACCTAACGTCTCCCATCATCTTAGATGGTACCGCCATTGGGTTGTGAACCCGAGACGTAGGTTGAACGACCAGCATGGTAATAACGACTAGTTCGTTCATGCTGCGCATGCGAGTTCCGCGCATGCTGAAAGCCAAGATGGTTCTTGTTTGTATTCAAGATGTATCTTTGCTTTGCCATCTTCGAGTTCGACATACGAACTCTCGATGACAGGGATGCCTGATGATATGACATAATCATCTGGCGACATGTACAGTCATCGTCGACCGTACTGACGACTGTCATAAATATATGACGCGACTCGACATGTACAGTCATGATCGACCATACTGTCGACTGTCATAATGATATATGACGCGACCGACTGTCATAATGATATATGACGCGACCGACTGTCATAATATATGACATGACATGGTATGACATGTCTGACAGGTATGACACGTATGACATGTATGACACATATGTCATCGGTCATGACCCTGACACACTCCTTAAGTATGGGGACAATTTCGCATTTTGGGCGTAAGTCTTGGTCCATTTTAAGCTTTGAGGCTAGATCTTTGCCTTGGTGAGTACTTCAGTACTTTAATATGACTTCAAAGTCTCCTTGGGATTTTTTTGGGATTTTTTGAACGTTTAGAACTACCGCTAGAGGTTCGCTAGAATACGATTTTCAGACCCTGATTATGATGGAAATATTGAATTTCAACGGTACTACACCATGTCATGCGCATATGCGGCGATTAATACGGCTAGTATGATATTAAAGGGCTTACAAAATTAGTTTTGGTGATACCCTCGAGGGTTAACAACATGCGCACCAACCCGAGCTCGTGTAACAAGGCCTAGAGTTGTCGGTACCCTAGATCCTTGTGGTAGGATCTAGCATTTTAATTAAAATTCTGTGAAAGCACCCACCCAAACCACGCTAAGATTAAAGGTCAAACCATCGACATTTCAAACAAACCAATTGTCAGGGTTATGACCGATGACATATGTGTCATACATGTCATACGTGTCATACCTGTCATCCATGTCATGTCATGTCATGTCATATATTATTATGACATTCGGTCGTGTCATATATTATTATGACAGTCGACAATATGGTCGATCATGACTGTACAGGTCGAGTCGCGTCATACATTTATGACAGTCGTCAGTACGGTCGACTATGACATGTACAGTCATACCATTTGTCATTCACTCACCTTGAGTGACACCTGTCATCGAGAGGCCAGGTTGTGGCATCGAGATGACAAAGCAAGATGAAGTCTTGAAGAACCGAAAGTGTTCGGAGAAAACTCATCTTCGCTTCTAGCATGTTCTGAACAAGCATGCGAGTATCATATGGCTTATTCGTTCAGCCGATACTGATTGTTCAACCAATGCCTTGGGTTCACAACCCAATTGTGGTGGCATCTATGAGATGCGGGGCATTGCGTAAAATGAGGTAGCGTTGGGCTACAGCAGTCACTTCTGAAGAAGCACTGCACTCATATCCACACAAACGCTGCGTGAGCTATTAACGTTCCATAATAGCCTCGCTAGCTATATATCATATATCATATCGCTTCCAAGCGAACCCCTAAGATTGGTATTCTCGTAACGGCTCACAGATTCGGTGTCTGATGTAACGGCGTGTTGGCACGATGTGACCCGCGCTGATGACGTGGATTCGGGCTGCATCCCAAGAACTGCGATGCACCTTCGGTGCGATGGGCTGCATCCCAAGAACTGCAATTCGGCTCATAGTAAGCTGCCACGTCATCACATCGACCGAACTGTGATACGAACTGGAACACGAATCGTCAGGTGACGATCTGATTTCAAGTGGGGAGATATGTTAGGGATCGCGAGCAGTCATCAGATGTTGGAACTTTTTATAAGATTTTTTAATTTTCCAAGCAAAATCACAATGATGTAAATCAATTTGTGGCAGCTGTATGAAAATGAATGAATCTATACCTTCCTCCCCTCGCAAAAAGAGGTGTATCAAACCAATCAGATGGTGATGGAGGATGTTATTTAATCATTATGCTATGTGAAAAATGATTTGATAGAGAATCAGACTGAGATTACTCATCGAATGCTTTAGAGGTAACAATGTCAATCTGAACATTGATTCTCTCTATGTCATATTGGCGATAGCCTGTCGATTTTAAATGTGGCAAATGCCAGATGATGTCAAATGCAGTTGTTGGTTTTCAGTTCACATATATTTGTCAGTTCAGGATCACTATAGTGTACCCAACTTAGACAATGGTTCTGGAAAATGATTGTCATGATGAACAAAGAAATCAGTGATGGTATCGAAGTTAACTTTGGTATCGAAGCTAATGGTTGACTCTCCATTAAAGAAGTGTCCGTAATGACAACTTACTACGAGTTGCATTTTCGTAGTTGATGGATGGCTGAAATGGACAACCATGTTCTATTCATAAGGTATGACATGGCATTGCCTAGTGATATGTGATGATCACTTATCTCAATGGTGCCCATTTATTTTTGGGCAAACATTATTCAGAGACTTGTTATGATAAAGAAGTATGAATGATGGATGTGTCATTTCAATCCGTTAGAATTGTGACTTGTTGATGACTATAAAATTTCTGTCACTTTCCAGAATGAAGATGAACTGCGCTTGGAAACCAGCTGTAGATTGCGGTGGTCTGGCTTTTCCCAAAACTTCGTGGCCTAATGGTCGAGGCAACAAGTTTCTAAACATTCCAGAATGAACTTTCAGAGAGTCATGATTCATCTTTAATGAAGCATGCGTGTCTTATGTGTTGGAATGATGTGAACCACAAGTATGATGCCAATCTATATGTGGATGGTTTATACAATTATATGCTATTCCACAAATAAGATAGTGATGTCAGAATGAAAACTTTGGACAGTTGCAACTCAGTACATACCTGAGTGCATTCAAATCCACTTGTATGCTCAGAATCTGAATCTAATGCACTTGTATATGTACAGGATAGAATATATTTTCTATGTGATTCTGGATTCAGGAATTAGAGTCAATGAAAAACTCCTTTCCTATTTCAGAGGATGAAACCTTTATTCTTTAGGTGCAATACCTTATCTTACAAGTTTCAATCGATTTTTTCAAATATGTCACTTATGGTGATCAGACTGGTCAATTTTACAGCATAACCATTCCCCTCGCTTAAGGAGATGACTCCCATCATAGGGTGGTATTTTGGCTGTTTTCTTGACACATGGAAAACATGAGTAACTCTTGGACAATGTTGGGATAAACATCTTAGATTAGCTGTGCTTGATCGCTCTATGCCCAAGAATGACCGAAGAGATTGCTTGCCATTTTTCAGCCATATAGCGTGGAGGCTGCTTAAGAACGGTTGGGTCATAAGCTAAATAGCTATGTCAGCTATGTCGGAGGCTGAATAGCCATGATTGCACAGACTCTGTCTTTTATGATGAATAGACCTTTGAGAAATGGTGTCTAAAAAATTCCATTGACAACAACTCAACCTTTTGGTATGATGTAGAGCTGATAATCTTTGTTGCACTTCAATTGTTTATTGTGCACTAATGAAATGCCTCGTGATATATAATCTCACAGAATAGGCATTGCTCAATGGCGATATGATCAGATATGTAATGATCAATGAAGACAAGATGATTGGTATGGCTCATTCAGTAGGCATAATTACATCAAAGAGATGCCAATACACGGATACATATCAAGACATAAGGGCAATAGGCTTATTGTATAGCCTTCAAGGTAGCTAGCATTTATGCTGCATTGGTCAGCTCAGTGGCTTCGACCTTCTAGGTGTTGTACTCAGGCCGTGGCCTGCATATTGCATTGAGTAATCTTGACACCTTTAATGATCCAATCAGATGATATGTATGAAGTATCAAGAATGGTTGCCCTTTTCAATGATCATTGGTGGCAGAGGCTATAGTGCTTGCACCGTGTCAATATACAATTCTAGTCTGGATACATGCTAGACTGAATGTATACAATGTCTGTGTCTTCAAAATCAAGCTCATATGTATGTCATGGCTGATGTATGTGTCAACTTAATGGAGTTCTGTATGGTTTGACTGTATACAGTCAGGCTTACCAAAACAAAACAATGATGCAACTTACTTGTTTTATTATTTATCTTTATTATTTATTTGGTTTTTAGTTGTATTTCTAGCTTACCTTCTTCCCCCCTCAAGGAAGTGTATTGCTAGGCGGTTGTCAAGCGCCGTTCAAATACAACAGAGGTCCGACCTCTATGTGATGACGTGGAAGCTTTCTATGAAGCTGGATAGCAGTTCTCGGGTTGCAGCCCATTGCACCAAAGGTACATTGCAGTTATTGGGATGCAGCCCGAATCCACGTCATCAGCGTGGGTCATATAATGCCCAAGCATGTGGTGTATATATATAACACTACCCTTCAGCGGCGAAGTGGTTTGCTATCACCATCATCGTATGCTGTGGGATATCAAATATATGATCAGAGAGCATGGATATATATATATATGTACCATGTTTGTCAATATCGGAGAGACTATGTCTTCTTTAAAATCCTCATGACTATATGTATAATGGTTCTGATGTCAACACCTTCTCTCTGAGTGATTTATTAATTTCAGATGTAATGTCGTGGCATGAAATATGTCCACGTCATTGGCATGAGTCATGTTGTGTCCATGCATACACGATCTTAGCGCAAGTCACAATACAGTGCCCGAGCATACGCGATTTTAACGTAGGCCACATTGTGCCTCCATTTATTACATCTGAGAATATATGTTACCCATCATTGTGAGTATAGACAGCATTGTGCTGATTGCAATGCTTTCTCTGGTGACTTTTATATCACAGATTATACCAATGTGGTGATCAGTCCAGTGCAATATTTTGTCACCGGAATGTACAGGGATTGTGAATGATTGCAATCCAGCCGGAGGAATAATCTCAACAGCTATTCTGTATTAATGAATGCATCGGAGTTATACTCATTTCGATGATTCGAAACCCATGTCATTTGTGATAATGACAACTCATATGAATATATAGGGTTTTTATTAGAATGCTTTTATGTGATGTCAATATATTATGAACAATTCACTTGCATCTGAGGACAACGGAGTTACGCTTATAAGGTCTTAAATGGTGGTCTCCCAACAGTTATCAGCTGTTATTCTGGTGCCACATTCTGCCTTCTGCACTGGGACTATATCATCCAGTCTTACAACGATGCACTTGTCCTTCCCACTCTTATGTACGGCTATAGTGCCAAAGTGTATCAGGTGGGACATATACATACATATATATATTATATAACTATCATCTTCTGATCCAGGAAATGCAATTAAGCATGGTATCAGGTTGTATGTTATGTATATAGTTCAGCATTTCAAACTTACTCGAGAATGTAAATGCTGAGCAAAAGTCAACTTATAGTTATTGGGATATAATTTCCCATCCGAGTTTACACTTTATTAGTGATGGTGGATTCAACGTTGTACAGATTTCAACGTTATTTGTGGATGCAGTGATTTTATCAAAAGCAATCCATCAGAAATCACCAGATCGGAATATGAAATGGATATGTGTGAATCCTATCCACCTTCTTCCCCCTTGAGGAAGTGTGAATACATAGGCAGTCAGTTGTTTATATACCTTATAGCTTATAGCTTATAGCTTGCAGTCCTTATAGGAAGCAGCTCATACAGTTTTAGGGTTGTTGCCCAACAGTTCTTGGGTTGTTGCCCGATATATAATCATGTCTGCATCGAAAACAGCATGACATATATCTGCCAAACACAAAGTGTATCCAATAAATAGGTGGCATTTAGGGCATATCTGGTTACAGTGGCCCTTTCACCCAATAATATGATTAGGGTGTTACATGATATCAGTAACCCTAATACAGGTAAAAAATAAGCAGTATAACGTTTTTGCAAAGATTTTTAAGCAAAACTGCATTTAATACCGACATGAGTGTTAAGTGGTTTTCAGGAGGTGTGTTACACCCCTGACACACACATTCGATTTATAGGGTGTTACAGGGTGTTACACGCGTAGTGCCACTCAGGGATTGTTATTTGATAGCCAAATAATCATTATAGCAAAAAAAATCAATCCCAAATTTTCAAAAGATTCAACGTAGAACATTTTGACCGATTTTGCTTTTCAGCCAATATGTACACCCCCATATGTTACACACCTAATATATAGGGTGTTACACGAGATATGACCATGGTCATTATGTTTTTCTGATACCTTAATAGGTATAAAATCATAATTTAAAATAAAATGGGGTCGAAATTTCAATTTTGAAATTAAACGTGGAAGTTTTTCACCCATTTTACAGCTTTTTCGGCTATCTGATATATTGCCTCGGTGACATATCTCGGTGTGTGTGTGAGTTGCAAGCTAAACAAATGCTGCAACATTCTTCACTTTTGCACATGATATTTTTCATGGCACAATAGTGAATATCTCAAAAATTCAACATGTATGGTGAACATGAAATATGGGTTTTTCTGATTGAAACCCATGTAGGAAATTGCACTCTCTGGTGACATAAAGATAAATCAACTGCAAGTGGATTCACAGTTGTGTCAGATCCTAAGATATATTTGAATGTACACAACAAGTATATCAAATGATATCTCTGTGTATATCAAATGATATCATCCAGTCTTACAACGATGCACTTGTCCTTCCAACATCTGTATGTAGCAGCCATAAAGTTGATAACACGGTACATCATGCCGATTGAAACATCAAATGAAGTCTTATTTGACTTATTGACACATAAAGTTCATTGTGAAGAAATCATAGATGCATATTTCTCCGGCTCTATCATATTATATGAAGGGCACTGACATAGGAGAACGATGGTTTTTCAAATGCGAATAAGCTATATTGTAAGCTTACGACCATCACTTTGACGTCAACAGCCTGAGATGCTGATTGTCGAAATTCAAGAGTTGAAAGATTCGATGATTCAACCTTGATACATGTGTTTTGATTGATAAATTGTTGATCCATGGTTTCTCCCCAAATCTAGAGAAGCTGGCACACAAGTTGTTGCCAATGTCTTAAGGAAAGCATCTGAGCAAAGGATTGCCAGTTGTTCCACCAGGCATCGAATTCCATAAACAGCAAAGCCGAGTGAGTAAATCCGTCACTCTAGCTTTTTGCCCGACATTCCTTCCAGGTTCATGATAAGAAACAATTCATCAAAGTCATATACCAATGCATAAGTCATGCATAGTTACACAGTTTATATCCAAATGCCATTCCATCAAGGTTAAGCATCTTGACAGTAACTCTGGCCAACTAAAAGCCTTCCTGTCTTCGGATATCTTAAGCATTCTCATTTCCAGCTCCATTATGGACTAGGAAGCATCATGACTGTGCCTCACCAGGACACTAATCCTCAAAGCCGCACACATGAGGCGAGCCTTATGAGACAGTGACCTTTTACTTGTGGGGCGTCAACCCCTTATCAAATCCTGAACACTTGTTAACACCTGGATAAATTTATCATGATGCAACTTAAGTGGGATTATAAGTTCCACATAATCATATTGTCTACGTATGCTGAAAGCATAACTGCCGCATATGATCACAATAGGTCGAAGCTTCTATAACATTGTGGCTTCTGAGTCAAAAGCTGATAGCCGATGACTTTTGCCAATAATTGCCGACCGCAAATAATAATCAGGCCGTGGAAACATGTACCCAAGAGGTTTTCATCCAACGGTCACATATATATATATCAGGGCTGCATCCCAAGAACTGCAGGGCTGCATCCCAAGAACTGCAGGGCTGCATCCCAAAGACTGCGATGCACCTTCGGTGCAATGGGCTGCAACCCAAGAACTGCAGGGTTATATCCCTAACATTTTTTACCCTGCATCAAATTGATATGACAGGAGCAGGAATTGATCCTTCCTTGCTAAGGTGTAGTGAGCCTTGTGTAAATCATACCCTTGCACAGATACGCACACATGCGAGATATCATATCTGTGGATAAATAAAAACTGCTAAATGCTACCTTTGCCAAAACCGTGGTTTGTCATCGGATTCTTGGCCAGTCATCCGAAGCTACCGGAGATAATGACTGAGGTAGAAGGAGTTGTGATCCTAAGTTATGCTTGACAAACATAACTAAATAAATTTCACATTAGTACGTGGCGAATCCATTCTCACTCATCGCGATAGATGTTCGTCAAAGCGTGCGTACTGGACAAAAATATTGAGGAGTTGAGCAGACCGGTAAAGGATTATAAGTCCAATTCCGTTAAGCAGGGCCGCTCCGTTTGCATTAAAACAAGCCCCTTTGTTCGTTTATTATCGAAATCGGGCTCCCCATCACCGCCTAGGATCCTCCAAAGTAGCTTAAGGAGGGGAGGAAGAGTTGGGTGCACTATATTAGGCCGAGAATCGTTCGAATATAATTCGTTATAATCGTGGGATCATCGATCGCGCAAAGGCGACGACGGCTAGCGCAAATAATCCGTAACGTAGACTTCGGATGCTTTGAATCGTCTAGCACATACATGATAACGTGTGGATCAATCAGTAATCCAGCGTAGGATTGTATCGCGAAAACGCTCTTCATTGAACCTTGGAACGTCACTCAACGATACGATTTCCGAAAAGGTGGGCTACATCCCCTACAAATTTAGGACGCCTGTACCCGGCATGTACCCGGCATGTACTTTGGCAAGGTACATATGTACCTACCCACTCCCAACTTGGGGCCCAAAACTCAGTGAAAATCCGAGTTGTAAAAAAGTGCAATATTTTCACATATATGTCAAGGCCATGAGTGACTAAGACATCCTTGACAAGTTTCGATGTAAACAAATGAGCTATTCCTTCAGAAATGGACATCCGGAAAACAGGACTGGCGTGTACCTACGTGTACCTACATGTACCCCGTCGACGGGTACACACTTCCAGAACGGTGCATGCGGGGTGCATGTGTACGCAATCGAGTGCGTACACATGCACCCAGCATGCTCCGGGCGGGTACATGTAGGTACATGCCGGGTACATGGTTCCTCGTACACATGCACCCAACGTGTACCATGCAGTGCATGCTGAGTACATGCTGGGTACATGGTGTCTCGTACACATGTACCAGCCATGTACCAAATGGCAGACTAGTGCATGTTGGGTACATGTGAACGCACCCCCTTAGTACGACGTGGGTACATAGTTACCCCACGCGTGTTATATATGGCGTGCCGCGTGTACCGACAATGTACCATGTGTGAATTTAACAATTCACCATAACAAAAACGATCATTATATACAATTACATTTACCTATGTTTATCTGTCATGCCTCATCGTCACTGGGATTCTCATCTCGGACAATCTGCTCAAAGAAGTCGGCTAGCGGATCCAAGACCACCGAGGTTTCCATGCAAGGATGCTTTCGAATCACCACTTGAGAAGCAATCTCCTCGGCAAGCACAAACGGTTCTTTTCGATCGAATTCAGTGGCCGGATTCTCTGGGTCCAAGACGTAGAAACACTTTGAAACACTTTCCGCTCCTATGATGGAA
Organism: Cymbomonas tetramitiformis; assembly: GCA_001247695.2. Lineage (NCBI taxonomy): Eukaryota > Viridiplantae > Chlorophyta > Pyramimonadophyceae > Pyramimonadales > Pyramimonadaceae > Cymbomonas > Cymbomonas tetramitiformis. The sequence goes on along the minus strand of LGRX02007333.1, from coordinate 18,382 downwards.
TGCCTCGCACGCAAAGCGGCCGTTAAAGCTTTAGTTGGCTTCTTGAGCCACGAAACCTTGACAAACACGTACGGTCTTCCTCCAAGCTCCACTCGATAGATGTCATCCACCCGGCCAAACCTGGAATACAAGCATCACCCCCTCCCGACATCAAGCACGTATGCACCATCACATCGATATCAAATCAGTCTCGCACCGCTTGGCTCGTGCATGTTCGGCCCGCACACTACTGCACACTGGTACATGTGCACCCAAGACGTACCCAGTAAGAAGACATAACGGGTACACATGCACCCACGCGTTCCCATGTTAGGTGTGTATGTACCGAGGGTGTACGGGTACTGGTGGTACATGATTGTGCACTCACCGGTCTGTTTTTGCCTTTTCCTTTGTTCGCTCGCGACCTTTCGTCCTCACCCTCTCGACGTAAAAAGATCGGAAGTAACATTGCACTGTCTTGAACTTTTTGTCCATGGATGCGGTCCGGAACTTCATCGTACCCACTTGCACTCGATTGAACTTGCGGCATCGAGGAGGGCAACCTTCGAGTAGAGCGCGCTCATACTCTGTGTATTGTCTTCCCAACCATGGGGTGGGGTCCAGGTCGATGTGCATCTTGTACTTGGCGGTACCCGGTGCGCCTTTGACCTGAAGGTGCGCCGTCTGCAAACAACACATGGCGCCTAAGCACTACGGAAATGCCGGGGACGTATGTACCGCGCGTGCACTGCATTACGGGTGCAGGCTAAATACACGTGTACCGGGCCAGCACTGGAAACGGTTGCGACCGGGTGCACACGTACTGACCTATGGTACATGGTGGGTACACGTGCACCCGCAATGTGCACACGTGCACCCGCAATTTCCGATTTTTTTATTTTTACGTAGAGCATTTTTAGGAATTCGCTTGTGGTCGAATGTTGGTAGTTTGCTCCAGTATTTTGTGTGTCCCTTCTCCTTACTCTCCTGAGCCATTCCCTGAAGTTTCCTAACGTCTTTCCCGTCATGTTGTGCCGTGCGCGTGCATTTGCGTCCCTCGTTGTTAGGGTCATTTCAGGGTTCGCCTTTGTACTACAGTAGTTCCGTTTTAAGTGGGTGGGTGGTAGTGCGTCATTTGGTTGGTTGGGGTGCTTATTTTGGGCCTATCTTGTCCATCTCGGGTGTCGCTGTAGTGTTTTCGCTGTTGTCGAGTTTATGGTTACAGCGTTACATTGCCCTAAATCCATATTTGTAACGCCCCCAATGTCATTTCCTTGGCGGGCCTCATTTTTTGTATGTCGTCCCCTAGTAGTGCAAAACATTTGGGGTGTTTCGGTGTGTTTTCCAAAAAATTTTACTTTTACGTAGAGCATTTTTGGGAATTCGCTTGTGGTCAAGTGTCGGCAGTTCGCCCTCATACTTTGTGTAGCGTGTCTCCCTACCCTCCTGAGCCATTCCCTAAAGTTTTTTCCTGTCCCTCTCTGTATATGGGGTTGTGTGAAGTCATTTGTGTCTTTAATTGGTAGGGTTTCGGTAGGGTTCGCCTGCATATCGTGGTAATGTCGTGCAAACTTGCCGAGTGGGAATGTAATCCTAATATTGCTATCAGTGTACCATGTATTCTTTTGTTTAAGTATATATATGCAGCGGTTCATTGTTGCCGTCCTCTTCTGTCGTTCGTACATGCCATGGGAATTCAGTTTATGTTCATTAGTTTCGTGTTGAGCATGTTTCGTAGTGCCTGTGGGCCCCGCCTGGAAGTTAATGTGTTGTTTATATAACTTAGCAGAGCCAAGGTGGGTATAGTACACCGGCCATGTACCAACTGACGGAACGGTAAGGTGCACGTGTACCCGGAGTGCACGCATTACTTTATGAAGGGAAGAACGCACCTTGCATCGACATCGTCGGTGTCGTGAACGGGTCGTTGTCGACCGTGTTGTCGCCATGCATGCGCCGGGGCCGGGCGAAGATACCGAGGGCGTCCCCGACGCTCCTGCCCATGTCGCATGGATCTGCATACGGGAAGACATTGCGGGTACATACGTACCGAGCATGTATTAGGCGGCATAAGGTACATACACGGACGCATGTACCCGGCATGTACCCGGCGGCGGGTACATGCCGGGTACGCATGCCGCGCCGCGAGCAAGTACACGTTGGGTACAAGGTAAAGGTACACGTGTATCCGGCATGTACGCATAGACGGATACATGTGTACCGCATATGTACTATCACCGTACGTTTTCGGTGCATAGGGACCTTATCAGTACGCAAATGATGTACCCTGCATGTACCCGAACGTAATTTTTGGGTACATATGTTATTTCTGCACCCAACTTAAACTTCATTCTTGTACTTTTGTGTACTTGCTCGCGGCGGATGTTGGGTACAATTAGGGTATACACGAACCATCCCGTTACTAAAATCCGCCGCGAGCAAGTACAAGAATGAAGCCAAAGTTGGGTGCAGAAATAACATATGTACTCAGGTTTGGTATATGCAAGTGCATGCGAGTACAATTTACACTTTTCCCGACAGCTTCAGGTACAACCCAGGCGCACGTGTACCCAAGCGAACATCACCAAAACGCAAAAAAAGTCACCAAACCCCCCAAAAACAAGTTGGCCTCATTTTAAAGCGCACGACGAGCGCAAAAAATAATCGAGTGCACGACGAGCCCGAAAAACATTTTAGTTGCACGAAAAATGGGCAAACGTGTTGCACCAAAAAAAAAAAAGGAACAGAGAAAGAAAATCGTACCTCAATTAGGATGACCGCCCGAGTAGAGCGGTGGGGTGGAATAATCGATGACGATCGCGATCGATACGTACGTGACCTGCGTGCCTGCGATCCCCAACCCGCGAGCGCGAGCGTCATGCGGTGGATTATTCCATCTCCAATCGTCCGATGGCATCGCATGGCATGGCACACGTTTCGCAGAATTCGTCATCGTCATCGTTATCGTCGATCGTGCTCGCGTGACGAGGACGTGCTGTGACTTCTCACGCCCCCCAACGCGCAACGGGAAGTCAAGGTGTCCACTGTAGGCATTTTTGCAGAATACTGTAAAAGTTCAAACTCACCGGTACAGCCGTCAACGCTTCACATTTCACCGTCCAGCAGTGTGCAGCAGCGTGTGGTGGCCTCGCCAGCGGGTTGCATGTTATGATATTTCTCATTCTTGCTCGCTGCAATATGTCACAGGTTTGTAGTGCATGTTTTTTATATGTATATGTATTATTTTGTGTGTGCTTAGCGCGCTCATCCTTGGCATGCGCGGAACTTTGACTTGGAGTGAACGGGAAGATTCCCGCGAGTCCTTTGCACTCGAAATAGTTGGTTCAAATCCAACTCACTCCACCTCTCCTTTTCAGTTTCCCTCGTTAATTTCGTTTTTCACTTATATTATCTTTCATCTTTACTAAACGTTACTTGGTTGTTTTTGTTTTTCAGATCGCTGAAAATATTCGAGTGGTGAAATCAATTTTTCCACCATCATCTCGCGTTTACATTCGCGCTTCTTTGAGGTTCCTAGGTTGCTAGTTATGTTTTGCACAAGGGAATCTTTAATGCGTTTTCCGCTTTTTACTAAGTGTTGGTTCTTTGCTTTACTTTTCAGATCGGCTGTTTTGGAGAAACCCTAAATGGAGAAAATCGACCGCCTCGAGTACTTCATGAGCTTCAAGCTTCCCTTCGAGCGTGCTAGGTTGATAGATTGTTTACAATCGTAGTGTTGGAACTAGAAATCGTACGAATAGAACGTTATTTTGCGTATTGGTAGGATAGAGATGAGTAGTCCCAATTGTATCCCATCGTGCCTAGCTAGCTACACTATCGTATTAATATGATTGTATTAAACATGCTCGAGTGTTCCATGCGTATGCGTGATGTGCTAGCCTTCGCATAGCATATGCATTGTGAACACACTTAATGTAAGTAGCACACATTTTCGCAATCCTCTTGTGATATTGTGCATATAGATAGGCCTCGTACACGCGCACCAGAGTTGTACCCACCATTGCGTGCATGTGTACCCTTTTCGAGTACACATGCACCTATAGCGTACTAATGCATACGCACGTACATGTTGGGTACATATGTATGGGAGGCTCGTACACGCTTGGTACATGTGTACTAATAATGCACCGATATACACGTGCATATGGGGTACGTATGCACCAGTCATGTTAGTATCAATAAGTACATATGTACCTGGTTTGCGTACATGCGTACCCGGCATGTACCTCACTCAAATGTACATGCGGGGTGCATATGCACCAGTCATGTTAATATCAATAAGTACATATGCACCTGGCTTACGTACATATGTACCTGACCTGCGTACACGCATACCCGGCATGTACCCGATGCGTGGGTACATGTTGGGTACGTGCGCACCAGGCATGTTTATATCAATAAGTACATATGTACCTGGCCTAAGTACATATGTACCCACCATGTACCCCGGGTGTGTCCCAACGGTAACATCCAACGGTAACATCCAACGGTAACATCCAACGGTAACCTGAGTACATATGCGGTACACATGTACCCGTACATGCGTACACGCCGGGTACATGCGCAGGCGGCAAAAGGTACATACACAGACGCATGCACCCAGCATGTACCCTGTCGCGGGTACATGCCGGGTACATATGCCGCGCCGCGAGCAAGTACACGTAGGTACAAGGTAGAGTACACGTGTACCCAACATGTACCAGACCCCGTTTTTTACTCTTTTCGTACACGTTGGGTACACGTTGGGTACACGTTGGGTACACGTTGGGTACACGCTGGGTACACGTTGGGTACACGTCCCCGGTACATGCCGGGTACATATGCACTGGGGTTTCCAAAATTTGTAGGGATCCTAAGGACTGTATGGCTAAATGCCTAAGGTGAGGGACTAAAGTGGACTCAGTTCCCCCCAATAACCTAAAAACACCATGAGGGACGCCTCAAATCGGTGTAAGAAGACTGGTACCAGCAAGAAACAACAACAACAAAGACATCAAAGACATATACAAAGGTATGCCCGTTGTGAGGACACAACTCTCTTAAGAGGGGAGATCTGTCAGGGTTATGACCGATGACATATGTGTCATACATGTCATACGTGTCATACCTGTCATCCATGTCATGTCATGTCATGTCATATATTATTATGACAGTCGACAATATGGTCGATCATGACTGTACAGGTCGAGTCGCGTCATACATTTATGACAGTCGTCAGTACGGTCGACTATGACATGTACAGTCATACCATTTGTCATTCACTCACCTTGAGTGACACCTGTCATCGAGAGGCCAGGTTGTGGCATCGAGATGACAAAGCAAGATGAAGTCTTGAAGAACCGAAAGTGTTCGGAGAAAACTCATCTTCGCTTCTAGCATGTTCTGAACAAGCATGCGAGTATCATATGGCTTATTCGTTCAGCCGATACTGATTGTTCAACCAATGCCTTGGGTTCACAACCCAATTGTGGTGGCATCTATGAGATGCGGGGCATTGCGTAAAATGAGGTAGCGTTGGGCTACAGCAGTCACTTCTGAAGAAGCACTGCACTCATATCCACACAAACGCTGCGTGAGCTATTAACGTTCCATAATAGCCTCGCTATATATCATATATCATATCGCTTCCAAGCGAACCCTTAAGACCAATGCTATAGATAATTCAAAAGGTTCATAAATATTGCCCCAAAGCATATGCCGGGCCAAGAAATACGACATACAACGTCGCCATGCCCATTTGCGCTAGAGCCTTGTGGGAGGATCTGGATTAAGGATAGTAGCCATCAAAAAGCTCCCATTTTGGTCAGATACGATATTTGGGGCCCTTGGGGGGGTTTCCACATCATATGAATATTTCCCGTCAAAAGAATAGGGGACACTTATTACCATATAGAAATCCATCAACCAAGGCCCGGTAATGCCGGTATCGATACCACGATAAGTCCGATTAATCGATTAATCGGACTTATCGTTATCGATCGACAAGTTCAAACGACTTATCAAAAATATCATTATCAATCGATAAGTTCGAATGACTTATCAATATCAATCGATTAGCTCGAAACACGTTTTTGCAATCGATTAATCAATATGTCGCGTGCGTGGTACATATCGATAATTGTGCACCGTTGTACAGGGCGCGCACTGTTTGAAATCCTGATATATCATGATATTTCATGATATATCGATCCAGCCAATGAACTCTTGGATATCGTCAATCCTAAGATCAAAGATGGGAGCGCAACCTACACTTGGCCTTCGTATAGACGATACATATAGGGGGTAAAATCAGAGGGACCACCAGTTCCGCGGCCGCATTTCTTGAATCGATGGGTCGTGGTCGTGGAAAAGGGCCTAAGCGCCAGAAAATCGACGAGGTCGTGTTGCTCGCACAAGGAAAGGGGCCCGTGAAGAGGACGCATAAGAACCCTTTCGACTGCCACGGTAGCGACGACATGTTTTTCGTTGTCTGCGAGATAAAAGCAGAAGCCAATTCAAAGGGGAAGTCGGCGTGGCTGTTGATAGGTTGGAAGGGTTATGGTGACGATGCGGATACGTGGGAGCCCATAGAAAATCCTGCCGGGCATGAGCAGGTCATCGCCGCTTTCCGTAAAGCAAGGGGCGATAAAACAACCAGCGAACACGCCGAACGCATTAAAAAGAAACAAAAGGCGGTTGGAGACAATGCAAAGGAGAAATGTGAGGTTTGTGTATGCTTATTGGTGGTCGAGTTGTTATGCGTGATGAAGACCGCTCGCTCGTTTTGTGATGAGGTTTCGGTCAGTGTGAGCAACATGTATTCAATTAGGGTTGACGCTACGTATTGTTCCTGTACGTTTACCCTACAATCTCCAACACTTCTGCTTGCCATGTTGATAATGATATCATGAAATGGTCGTTGGAGCACAAGGAGAAGTTGCCAAACATGTTTAGGATGACACGCCAATTTTTAGCTCCCCCCGCTAGTACAGCCGGGGTAGAACGCACATTTAGTGCATGTGGGCAAATGCATTCAGATCGTTACGCAAGAGTGTGAGTGAAGGGACCCTAGAGCATAATTTAATGGCCTCTATTAATACCTTGTAAACTAATTTGTTCTCGGATGTGTTATCGATAGTTATCAGGCGCACTATCGATAGTTATCGTGATCAATCGGGCTAGCTTTTGTTATTCATATCAATCGATAAGTTCGAATGACTTACCAATATCAATCGATAAGTTGGTATGACTCATCAATATCAATCGATTAGTTCGAATGACTTATTCATTGTTATTCGAATAGTTCAAAAAAACGCGATACCTTATAGAACAGGAGATATATGTCTATATATTGACTGTCACTGTGAAGCAGAAAATGCAGTCGTGTCGAGCTGGTGAGGTCTAAAGTTGATAATAACAAATGTTGTAGAGACTTTAGAGTTCGGGAGCCGGTGACACAGTCACAGCACTGCAAGTGACAGCCAGGCGAGGGGTGACAGAAAGGTGCACCACTGCTCCCTCCCTATGGGGGGAAAGTTGGCATCTCCGTCACACCACCTCACCCCGAAGGCGGGAGGTGCACTGCAGGGCCAGCCGGTACACCCGGACAGGCGGCTAAAAGAGATGTTAAATGTAACTCAAAGAGGGCTTTTTCAACCTAGCTAGAAGCAATTCCATGCATTGGCGCTAGTCGCATTCACATCTCTAGTGCGATCCTTAGGGTTTTGTGGTGTTGTCATGCTCATCGCCGGTGACACCGGAGTACTTGGGTAACCAAACCGGTGAAGAGCGGAAGGCCGGCCAGTCGGTGCCGTCCTCATCGTCAAGTGCGGCTCCGTAGCAGGCAGGCTCTTGAGGTTCATCGGGCGGCGGGAAGGCGTCCGCATCCTCCGCAGGCACCACCAGAGAGCCGGTGGGGTCGATCGCGTCGCCACCACCAGGTGCGAGCTCAGTGAGCCGCACGGAATGGAACGCAGCAGCCGTCGGGCCCTCAACAGGCGGGGCAGGTGTGTCAACTGCGGGCGGTGGCAACGACAGCACAGCAGCGGATGCGTCGAGGGACGGGCGGGGGGCGGCCGGTTTAGACATCTCCAAGTGTCTGTCGTTGGCGAAGGCCTCGATGCATACCCAGGGACACGCTCCACGCGTGTCGGGATGAGCGTCCGTGACGTTCCAGAGACGGAAGCACACGGTGCAGGGGAACCCAGTACCCGACCACTTGCGGTAGAGCGAGTTGGGGGTGTCGGCCACCCACTTGCCCTCCAAGGGCGCCAAGGATTGCTTCTGCGCTCGGAGGGCCATGGCAACGGGGCGAGGAGCGTGATGAGGGGGCTTCTGGCTGTCACCCTTGGGGCGGTAGCCGGAACCCTCGGGCGGAAGGTCGGAAGCGATGGAAGAGGGAGAGAGTGTGGCGAGGGGGCTCTCGTCCCGAAATGCAAGTCGGATGCGGAGCGCAAGGCGGGCAAATGTGAACATGGCACCCGCCCGCAACTCCCGTAGCACAACCAAGTAAAGGGGGGCTACGTACGGTGATTTCTTGGCGGACTCGGACAGCACATGCCAAAGGTCCGCAACGCGGTCCGAGTCGGTGTAGTTGGGCTTGAGCTTTTGATGGCGGTCACCAAGGCGTCGAATCAGGGCAAGCTGTGGGGCGGGGTCCTCGATCTCGGTGAGCACAACCGCCCGCAGCTGGGTCCAGAAACGCATGCCGTCGGAGTCGGGCACGCCCTCGACCTCGTAGCGCAGCCGCTGCAGTGCGTAGCGGCCGTCAGCGGGGTGGTGGCGGGCACACTCGTGATACACGCTAAGAGCGTTACCACGAAGTGGGTGAGGCAAAATGGTGAAGAGGAGCTCGTTGACGGTCACGTGGTAGAACTCGTGGTCATGCTCCAGGTCGAGAAGCTTCGCTGTCTCGTGGTAAGACACGGGGTACAGCACATGGGCCAATCCGGAAAGCAGGGCGTTGAAGTCAACGTCGGCAGTCGCAGTGTCCAGAGTGAAGCCAGCGGGCATTTTGAGACCAGTGGACTTGAGGAAGGACAGGAGGTCGCTGCCGTACTGAAAAGCGTAAGCCAGCTGTTCGATGTACTCGTCCTCGCGGCCCTCCTCCACGGGCGTGGTCCCCAACACGTCGGGGTCGTTGAAATAGTCGAAAGCCGTCGGGGCGTCGACCGTGGATGTCGGCTTAGACCGTAATGATGATGTCCCTACAATCCTACGGCGTCCACGGGATGAAACAGGAGTGCTCTGTGATCCTGAGGGCGAAGGTGACGGGGTGGAGCCTCCCCGCGTGCGGGCAGCACGCAGAGCCGAACCAAGACCTTCACGTCGGGTAGAGGCCATTGCGGGAATAAAGTAACGTTTGTCCAGCGGTGAAATTGAGCACACTGAGTGTGCAGCAAAAAAACGGTGGTAGATGTCGAATAAATTTTGGGAGGCGGCACAATGTTGTGTCGGCCGGTGCTGAGGTAAGTCGGTCCGGCGCTGATGTCGGGATGTCGAATAGATGTCGAATAGAGTCGCAGGGCGCGAAGCGAACTAGAGAACAAAAACCAAGCTCACACTGAAGGTGCGTGGGCTATAACCTTATAAAACAGGAGATATATGTCTATATATTGACTGTCACTGTGAAGCAGAAAATGCAGTCGTGTCGAGCTGGTGAGGTCTAAAGTTGATAATAACAAATGTTGTAGAGACTTTAGAGTTCGGGAGCCGGTGACACAGTCACAGCACTGCAAGTGACAGCCAGGCGAGGGGTGACAGAAAGGTGCACCACTGCTCCCTCCCTATGGGGGGAAAGTTGGCATCTCCGTCAATACCGGGCGACACCTTGCCCGCATCAACTATCACCCCTTACCCACTTGTAAAGTTCATATAGGAGGGTGTTTGGGACCCATTGGAACCCCATGGGACTAATTTGACCGATACCCCGACATGGGCACCCCTTGCTTGCTCGCTCACACACGCGGGGCGCGGGCGGTGCTACGTTGCACTGCACGCACCGGCGGCACGCACCCACGGTGGGCCGCGCGGGCGGCCACGGTGCGATGCCGCCCATAGGCAAAACTTACCATTTAGATGTAGTTTGACGTGTACAAAGCCCTGCAACCACCTACCATGTCGCCACATGGCTCCCGCGGACGGGCGCAAGCCGCCCCACCCAAACGGCCGAAAATCGGGAAAAGCCAGATTTCGGCAGTGTGATGGAAACAGTGATATATATATATATGATTGACGGAGTCGGGCGGATATATATATCTCACAGAAACCTAGAGCAAGCTGTCAGGCGGGTGCCTCGGGTTTCACAGTGCGAAGATAATTGAATAATATACGGAGAGTGTTTTATTCTCTGAGCTGAGCATGACCGTGCCAGGCAAGACGGCACCGCGGGTCGAGGGGTGACACAGGCGGACAGGACTGCCACCCCCTTACAGTGGGGGGGCTAAAGTCACTGTCTCCATGACACCACCTCACCCCGAAGAGGTGAGGTGCCAAGGCAGCACCCAACCCTAAACCCTAGAGATACAAATGTTATAAGTCCAGGGGACTTTAATGTCCAGCTAACAAGAATGCCAAGCAGCTGACTCAGAACAGTGGCTCTACGTAGGATTGAGGGGCAGGGGTCTCGATGCTCTAAGGGTTCTCTGCCGATGCACCGGACGGTGTCACGTCGGTGATCGACACCGTTGCAGATGTGCCGCCCGAGAAAGACGGAAGCCACACAGGAGACGAGCGGAATGCCGGCCAATCCACCTCGTCGTCGTCATCGTGGACGGCATGGAAAGCCGGTGGCGCCTCGTCAAGCTCCACCTCGTCGGATCGCTCATCGCAGAGGCCCACGCCCGAGAACCGGACGGACATGGCTGCCGCACCCGGCTGAGCGGAGTCGTCCAGTGGCGGGGGCTCCAATGCCTGCAAAGAGTTGGCACGGGGTGCCGGCGGTGGCGCAGGCGGCCACGCCGACATCGGAGGAGGAGGGGCCGCCGCGGGGGCGGCCGCGGGTGCCCGCCCCGGAGCGAAGGATGCCGCACAAGAGTAGGGGCACACGCCCTCGGCATCAAGGTGGCCCGTGGTCACCGCCCACAGGCGGAAGCAGGTGACACACACGAGGCCGGTGCCCTCCCACTGCAGGTAGCGGGCATTCTTCACGGGCTTCCACTCACCGACGGGGGGCGCCATCTTCTTCCAGCCGAGAGCATGCATGGAGCCGACGGTGGGCTTGCCACCGCCACCACCGCCGGCACCGCCCCTGCCACCACCGCCGCCAGCACCACCGCGCCCAGCACCACCAGATGTCGGAGGGGAAGGCGCGGAGAGGCGGGCCAAGGGGAATTCGTCGCGGAAGACCTTGGAGATGCGCAAGGTGAGGGCGGCGAAGGTGAAGGGGACGTTGGCCCCAAGGTCGCGTAACACCACCAGGTAAAGTGGCGCGACGTGGGGGGAGACGGCCGCAGAGGCACGAAGGACACTGTAGAGGTCGGACACCATGTTTGAGTCGCTGTACTGCGGGTTCACCTTTTTGTTCTTGTCGGCCAACGTGCGGAAAGCAGCAAGCTGCGGCGCGGGGTCGACGGTCTCGTCGAGAATGGTCGCCCTGAGGCGGACCCAGAAGCGATGCTCGTCGGGATCCCCGATGCCCTCCACATGGAAACGAAGGCGCTGCAATGCGCAGCGGCCATCGCGGGGATGGAACTCCACGGACTCCTCATACAGGGTGAGGGCGGTGGAGCGGAGAACCGTGGGGAGGACGGCGTACATGAGCTCGTTGAGGACGATGTGGTAGTCCGTGTACTCGTTGTCCAGATCCAGAAGCTTGGCGACGTCGTCACGAGATATAGGCCCGAAAACATGGTTCATGTTGGCGAGCAAGACGGCGAAGTCCGACTCAGCATCGGGTCCATCAAGTGTAAGGCCAACGGAGCTTTTGAAGCCATGGGTCCGAAGGAGCTTGGCCAACTCCTCGCCGTAGGAGAAGGCGTAATCGATTTTGTCTGCGAATTCCGTACGCTGGGAGGGCTTCACAGGTGTGGACACCCAAACCGTGGGGTCAGCGTGGAACTCAGCAGAGGTGGCCGCCCGAGAGACTGGGGTCGGCTTGGCGGTCAACTGTGACATGCGCACAATCGGGTCCGCGGAGCCGCCACGGTCGGGGCTAGCCGATGAATTGGGGCTCGCGGAGGAATGCCCCCCAGGTGATTCCCTCGCAGCACGAAGGCGGCTGCCGAGGGAGATGCGGTCCGCGCTCATCTCTGGAAGAACGTAGCGTGGAATGTTGGTTGGTCGGTAGTGCGAATGCCGCACGAATTCCGGGAGCTGGCTCCGCTCGAGGAAAAGGGCCGGTGCCGTAAAAAACACGCGGCTGGTGGTGGAGAAGCTGGCAATGCGCTCAGCTCGTGCAAGCAGCTGGATTCGCTGCAAGCGGCCGCTGGTTCCGCGGGATCTCAGAGCAGTGAAAATCGAAACACCCACTAAGTGGTGAACCGATAACCTGATGGAAACAGTGATATATATATATATGATTGACGGAGTCGGGCGGATATATATATCTCACAGAAACCTAGAGCAAGCTGTCAGGCGGGTGCCTCGGGTTTCACAGTGCGAAGATAATTGAATAATATCTAGGTTACATAAAACCCCGGTTATTTTAAAATAACCCGGGGTTATAACCCATAAACCCGCGGGCAACTTATAACCTGTTATAACCTCCCGGTTATTTTTTTCAAATAACCCGGTTATTATAACTAAAATAACCTGACTACGTTAAGTGCGTATGCCATAATTGGGTATTCGTTGGGATATTGGCTATACTGAACGAACAAGTGAACAACTGAACATTGATATTCAACATGTCAATAGGAGATAATAACTTGATAATAAGCTAGGACACACGCTCGGGAAGTCGGGATAGCATGCAGATATTACAATATACAAATTTATCATCAGGAACCAGACAACCAATCACGCAGGCAGTAACCCTCCACCTGTGGGCAGAATAAGCAACGGCAACGCGTCTTTGCGTTGCCGACGACTCCCGGCTGATCATCCGTGCCATCCGCTTTCAAAACACGCACAAAGCTCCACTCGAAACCTACTTTCTTCGGCTGCCTCCCAACATGAGATGGACGCGTATCCTCTTCGCCGGCGCAGGACGCATATGCCGGTGCGAGAACAAGACTGGCTGCTAGTAACGCTGCTGCTGCCGAAAGCCCTGGGACCCGTGGTTCCTGCTCGTGGAAGTTATCACAGACTTTCACCGTATGCAGGCATACCGTCGCTGTCGGTGTCGCAATAGGTAGAGCCCTAGCTAACGGGAATTTCGTAATCAAATCGAATTTGGGCTGTAGATGGCCGCGAAGCCCAATGAGGGCCCTGTGCCAAGCCATGATAGCAAGATGATTGTGATCGCTGGCCGCCTAAGATGGTCTCGATGTTAGGGAAAATCCTTGTAGAAGCACAAACCGTGCAGTCGAGTGGAGACCGTGCTTTCATGCTGTGTACGATTGTACAAACGGAGTGTAGCAGTGTACTGTAAGCCGTAGGATGAGAGTCCGACTAGGACTAGTCCCATATTTTACCACGTTTTAGAAATAACCGGGGGTTTTTTCACGAAAATAACCTGGTTTTTCAAGAAATAAAACGGTTTTTCCAACTAATAAAAACCCGGTTTTTCGACAAGAAAAAAACCTGGTTTTTCGTCGCTGCAGGTTATTTTTTTATAACCCAGGTTATAACCCCGAAACCCCGCGTCGCCGTATAACCGGTTAGAGGTTTTATGTAACCTAGAATAATATACGGAGAGTGTTTTATTCTCTGAGCTGAGCATGACCGTGCCAGGCAAGACGGCACCGCGGGTCGAGGGGTGACACAGGCGGACAGGACTGCCACCCCCTTACAGTGGGGGGGGCTAAAGTCACTGTCTCCATGACAGTGAGCTTCCCGTGGAATGAGCCCCCTCAAGTGCGACCCGCAGGGGGTATGGACCCCTATAGCGGGGTATGGACCCCTATCCGTGTCTCGGCTCCCGGGCTCTAGCACTAGCGTCTTAGGTGTGCTTGTGTCACTCTCACTCGACTGCTGTCACTTGCGTTCGACAGTAGTAGCGTTCTTGACCGTTTAAGTCGGGTTTAGGTTTCGGGACGTAGAGAAAGCAGAAACAGGAAGAGATCGTAAAACTTATCCTCTGAGAACTTATCGGATCATCGCGAGAGTGTTAGCCGGCCTAACATTTACAAGATGACATTAAGCAGAGGGAACGATGGAACTCGTCGTCTCATTCTGCGGAACAGAATTTGAAAAGCAGTACAGTGTATACCTCCGACGAAGTGCGAACGTCCTGTAGCACTTGAACGCAATTACTATTGAAAACGCAAAACGTCATATCGCGTTAGGCCATGTCTACGACGCTCTCTTCATCCTGTTTTCTCTGGAGCAGAACGAGTGCCGGGCGTATAAAGGCGAAGACGCGCAGCTTGAAACGCCGCCAAAGACAGCGGCCGTGCTGCTCCCAGGCCACGACCCAAAACAGGCAACTGCACGTTTTGAGTGCCAATGAAGCTGACGTCCTCCTGCGAGCCAGAGAGCAGGGCGCGGCCACCCTCAGCATCTCCTTGGACCTCGGTCTGTCCATGTCAACGGTTGGCCTGGAGGTATTTGCTTTACTTTCCCCCCAGTGCTTTTGTTTTCCGCGTCGCCGGCCGGGTAGAGTCGCCGTCGGGACTTGAAATATCAGTGCAAGCTAGCCGTGTGCCTTGCATCACTGCGATCCTGGACTAACAGCTCGCGAAACTCTGCAGTCGTGTTGGCACCACTACCGGCCAGTCATAATGTCAGGAGCTGACTCTCGGGCGCCACGGCTTTCCTGGCTGTCCAAAGTCCACGTCCCGTGCACACAGTTTCTTTCGCTAATCCAGATGGATATGACTTTTGCGTTTGAAAGAATGCAACTGAGCGTTGACTCAGTGCTCCGAAGATGCGAGCGAGCTGGCAAGAAGGACGACCCTGACTTCGTTCCGGAGGCAATGGGTCGACAGAGCGGAGGGGTTGTGACGGAGGTGAGCAATGAGTTACTGCTCGGATGGGATGACATCGAGGATATCCAGAAAGATCTGAAAGGTTGCTATGCCTCATTGAAAGGCGACGACTTCACTCGCGTCCAGGTACGAGATCCACGACCTCCTCGCGCTGCCGCCCACCGACCTCGGGCAGAGCTCTTGGTGAAACCCGAACAGCGTTTTGCCCACGCGAGGCACACGTGGCAGCCACGTCTGCGGCAAACCATCGTACTTACAACGCGACGGAGTCGCAACAAAGCTTTTAAGAGTAGTTCTATCTTGTTCTCCAGCCACTTGAATCAAAGGCGCTTCGTGATCATACCCCGCGGTGTTGTGTCCCTTCTTTTTGGAGCCCGCAGGGACGCCTTCGTTATGGCACACTGCTTGCGGCGAGGGTTCCTATCCAGGGCCCTGTGAGATCACGGGGAGCTGCGGGAAGCGTGGATTGGTATCGTGATCGAGTCGTGGCCGGCATGGCGTCAGGGGGATTGGGTTGCTGACGGATGGGCACAGGCGTTTTCGGAGATTACGGGAAGGGCCGTGAGTCTGATGCCCACTCAGCGGGATGCCCCCCCCACGGCGCTCGTCGCTGGCTTCCCCATGCACCGGTCCGCGCGCCTGCCCCGCCGCCGTTGCTTCCACCGCGTCCGCCGCCTCCAGAGAGCCTTCCGGCCTCCAGGCCGAGGACCCCATCAAGGCCGTGCATCTTGCCGGTCTGTTGGACGGGTATACTTGCTACTGTCTCTTGCCACCGGTGAGCTGTGAATGCAGTCAACGCAGCCAGTGGACTGCAGTCTCGGCAAACAGACTTCCTGCATGATTGCACCGCAAACAGGTGTAGAAATTTGCATGGAATCCACGGAAACGGCGATCTGCGTGCTACCGGAGACGGACCCAGAGGGTGGAAGGTCGCCTCGATGCAGGTTCGGCAAAGGGGTAGACCCGCGGGAGGACACCGAAAGGAAGATGGCCGCAGTGCGACCCGTGAAGAAGGCTGCCCAAGTGCTGGACATTTGCACTGGTATTGCCCAGTGGTTTGCGCTGGTCTAGTGGCGCTACCCCAGAGGCTGCCCAGGCACCCAGCAATCAGCAGCGCCGTCCCAGCAAGCGCATGAGCGTTGTAGCACCCTGCGTTCCAGAAAGCATCCAGGCCTTGTCGCACCCTGCGTCCTGTCATATCTTTCTGAACGGGGCCACTTGATGATTGAGAGCGACTCATCCAAAGGCACGGCTTGCGAGACCCGGGGACCCTCGGCTGGGCGGGCGCCCTTATTGAAACCCTCCCCTAAAGGGACGCTCCCGAAAGAACTCGTTTTCTGGGAAGGGACTCTCCCGGAGGTTCTCTCTCTTCGCTTTCCGCAAGCTTCGAAGCAGCGCTCGGGCGCCTACAATTATTGTGGGCTTATTGTCATCGGCGCGGTGGGCGGGTGCCCACGACTTGCGTAGGGAGTAGATTCGTTGGAGGGCTTTGACTGCAACGCTTGCGCATGCAGGGCTCGGATACACCGCAATCGCCGCAGCAACCAAAGGCGCACACGTCACCACGATTGAGCTCGATGACGCGATGCAGGAGGTGCTACCACCAGAGAAGCCGTGCTTGCACAAGTGCTCCGAAATGCCGCCTTCGTACCAGCATCCCCAACATATGTTGCATTAGTGGCTCGCCTATGGGCAGCAGTTCTGGGACCTTTTTTGATTTTCTCCTAAGGTACTTTTTTCACGTCCAGCGAAACCGCTGTACCGTCGGTGCAGGCTTCGTTTGTGTTGGTGGATGCCCTCCCTCATGTGGCGGATATTCCTAGACTCTGGGTGCGCCGTCTGGCTGTAAGCATGGCTCCGAACGGTCGCGGGTAATCGCACACGAATCTACGCATGGCACATGCTAACTGCTGAAATGGCTCGGGGCACCTCTAAAGGATGTCCAGGGTTGTGGGTACCATATCAGATGTGCCGCTTAAACCCGTGGTCGCAGGGCCTCTTCGACGAAAATATGGAGATTCAGCAGGTGAGGTATCATTGTAAGACGTCAGAGCATACCACCGCTCACTGTGGCACTGGCGCCCGCGGAGGTACACGCTGGGCGCAAGGTCTGCTGCCCGGCCAGATTGACGTCCGGCATGCCTGAGCTTGCCCAGTCTCCACGCCCGGCAGCATGGTGCTGGTGGCGCCCTCTCTTGAGGTGGCACCGTCGCGCGAGGTCCGCCTTTTGGAGCAGAGAGTACTTACGCCGCGACGCACTGCCCGCAGGTGATGGGCGATGCCGTGGAGGTGGTCAAAGCATTTCCACCCGCCTCGTTTGATCGCATTCTGCACGACCCGCCAACATTTGCTCTTGCCGGTATGCCTGTCTCCTCCTGGGCCAACCACCTTGACGTACCTCCTGCTACAATCCTCGCAATGCTGTGTTCAGCCAAAGTCTGGGAAAGGGGGGCTCCAGTGGCGGTGCCGGGGCTACGTGTCCAGTTGCGGTGCTGGGGCTACGTGTCCAGTTGCGGTTCCGGGGTTACGTGTCCAGTGCAGTGGCGGTGCCGGGCTGCGAGTCCAGTTGCCGGTGCCGAGGGTTTATGTGTCCAGTGGCGGTGCCGAGGCTACGTGTCAGGTTCGGTGCCGGGGCTGCGTGTCCCAGTTGCGGTTTCGGGTTTACGTGTCAGTGGCGGTGCCGGGGCTGCGTGTCAGTGGCGGTGCTGGGGCTGCGTGTCCAGTTGCGGTGCCAGGGCTGCGTGTCCAGTTGCGGTATTGAAGCTGCGTGTGCGTGGCGGTGCCGGGGCTGCGTGTGCAGTGGCGGTGCTGGGGCTACGTGCGGTGCGCGGTTCGGGTTACGTGTCCAGTGGCGGTGCCGAATACGTTTCCAGTTGCGGTGCCGGGCTGCGTGTCAGTTGCGGTGCCGGGGCTGCGTGTCAGTTGCGGTGCCGGGGCTGCGTGTCAGTTGCGGTGCAGCTGCGTGTCCAGTGGCGGTGCTGGGACTACGTGTCCATTGGCGGTGCTGGGGCTACATGTCCAGTGCGGTGCAGGGCTACGTGTCCAGTAAGCATTGCTGGGGCTGCATCTCCAGTGAGATTGCTGGGACTACGTGTGTCCAGTTGCGGTGCTGTGGCTGTGTCTCCATTGGCGGTGCCGGGGCTGCCCATGCATCCGGGTGGAATGACGGAATCCGATCTCCCAATCGGGTTTTATCGACGGGAAAGCGAGCGCCAAGGTCATGGCCACATGGGTTCAACGAGCAGGGCGCATGTACCCTTTCCCAGAAGGTCTGCTAAGGCAGCATTGGACCACAGCGCAGGTCGCGTGCAGGAGTTGGCAAGCATCGGCCACTCTCACAATAGCGAATTAGGATGTCTTGTGTCACTCGTATC
>LGRX02007331.1:0-24597 GCA_001247695.2 Cymbomonas tetramitiformis | reverse complement strand
CCTCTTGGCTCGCTGATCTTGAGGCTGCGAGACGCCTCTTGGCCCGCTGATCTTGGGGCTGCGAGACGCCTCTTGGCTCGCTGATCTTGAGGCTGCGAGACGCCTCTGGCCCGCTGATCTTGAGGCTGCGAGGCCGCCTCTTGGCTGCTGATCTTGCGGCTGCGAGGCGCTCTCTTGGCTCGTGATCTTTGAGGCTGCGAGACGCCTCTTAGCTTCGCTGATCTTGAGGCTGCGAGACGCCTCTTGGCCCGCTGATCTTGAGGCTGAGGCCTGCAGCTGTTTGATCTTGGGAGCTGCGAGGCGCTCTGCTGTGCCGCTGATCTTGGGGCTGCGAGACGCCTCTTGGCTGCTGATGCCCCAAGCTGCGAGACGCCTCTTGTCACTTTGATCTTGGGAGGCTGCCAAGGCGCCTCTTGGCGCCCAGAGTGCTTTGAGGCTCACAGGGGAAAGCGCCTCTTGGCTGCTGATCTTGAGGCTGCGAGGCCTGCTGGCTCGCTGATCTTGAGGTGCGAGGCGCCTGCCCAACTATTTGCTGATCTTTGAGGCTGCGAGACGCCTCTGCTTTTCAGCTGATCTTGGGGCTGCGAGACGCCTCTTGGCTCGCTGATCTTGCGGCTGCGAGACGCCTCTTGGCTCGCTGATCTTGAGGCTGCGAGACGCCTCTTGGCTCGCTGATCTTGAGGCTGCCAGACGCCTTGTTTGAGGCGTTCTCACTGATTCTTTGTAGGGTGCAACTGATCAGGCGTTCAGGGCGGTTTGTGGGGGAGGTTTCTTGTGTTATGTGCCTTAGGTGGCGCAAGCCTCTTCTGTGGCAGTGGAAGCAGCACCCTATAGAAAGGCTGATCAGGCAGGTATCGACCGCAGCGATTGGCGCTTCGTGCGTATTGGCCACCTGGCGTCCTCCTCCTCCTCAAGGTGCACCACCCGCCCTTCAAAGCCCATCTTCCACTTTCCTCTGCCGGCTCTTCAAGCCTTAAACACGGCCTTCGAAGTTTTGGCCACCTATCCCATCCCCTGGGTCAACTTTTGACCCTTTTTCTGAAACGGGCGCAGTCCATACTTGTGCCGCGTGTCGTGCCGGGCTTGTGTCATCCCGTTCCATTTTTCCTGCCGGTGTCTTGCAAAACAGTCCATGCCCACCGCGCTGCCTATTCCCAGAACTTTACGTATGACAGCTTCAGCTGCTTTGGTCACCTGGAGTTCTTTCACAGCTGGTATGCCAGGTTGCAGTCTTGGTGCTGGGTAAGGTTGGATTGATCGAGCGTCATCCTCGCCTCCCGCACGTGTTGTATGTGCAGAATATAACGGTGCTATGAATTGCACTCTGAGAAGCCGTTCTCCTTCTCCTTGCCCCGTGCCATTCTCCCAAGCCACCCCGTGATTGACGGCAAGCCTCTGCTCCCCTGCCCTGTAATCGATGGCACATCCCCCCCCCCTTGGCTACCTTGTGTTTGGCGTCAATATCCCTACTGCCTGGTGATTAACAGCACACACCCCCGGTCCCCGGTCCCCTAACTTCACCAGAGATACCTGCCAAGAAACACAGGAATAAGCCTTGAGACTCCCATTGCCAGCCCGTTGCCAGCCCGACCCGTCCTTCAGCAGCGCTGGTACACCATACGCCACACCAGGTGTGATCTGTGTTTCTGTAGCACCAGGTGTTGATCTGTGTTAAGGATGTAGGTGGGGCGGGATGGGACAGACGGTGCGGTGCCGGGAGACGGACGGACGGGATGGATGAATGTGGTGAGATGAGGTTTTGGGATTATGGGATGGCTGAAATCCGAGATGGGATAAGACAGGATAAGATGGGATGGCTGGGATCCAATGAGATGGGATAGGATATGACGAGATGGCTCAGAACCCGTTAGATGAGATTAGATGAGAAGGGAAGGTGGCACTTCAATAAGAAGGGGATAGCATCTTCTGATGCCTGAGGCGGTTTGATCATCTTCTGATGCCTGAGGCGGGTTGATCATCTTCTCGTGCCTGAGGTGGCATCCGCATCTTTTCATGTCTGAGGTGGCATTGGCATCTTCTCATCTCTGTGGTTGTTCTGGCATATCAGCAGGGCCTTGCGCGTCCGACTCGGGCGACATGTGGCGAGTCGGGGTCTATGCTGCCTGCCCGGTAGCACAAGCCGGCTGCGATGCCACATTCCACTACTTTCATGTCGGACCTCGGCGCAAGGTGCTGTTCCCACCTGGTTGCTGTGCTGACGCGTAGCCTACCACGGTGGCATTGCAAGTTTACTGCAATATGCTGTACGGCAACGCCTCCCGAATGGGCGATGTTGCTCCATGCAATATGCTGTTAAGGGTAGGGTGCACAGTTGTTCGGGGCTATTTAAATTTCATAGCAATTTCCATATTTTAAAAATGCGAGAAGTCATTAACGCGGGGAAATTCAAAATAAATAGTTATTGTCTATTGGTGATAGTGCGACATATATATAAAAAAATAGTTAATGAGTTCAATTTTAAGGTTTTGATGTCCATACAAAAGTGTGGGAGCCGATTTTGAGTTATGACGTGTCAAAGTGAGGTGGGTGTGTTTTTTTATACCTACCTCACTTTGACACGTCATAACTCAAAATCGGCTCCCACACTTTTGTATGGACATCAAAACCTTAAAATTGAACTCATTAACTAATTTTTCTATATATGTCGCACTATCACCAATAGACAATAACTATTTATCTTGAATTTCCCCGCGTTAATGACTTCTCGCATTTTTAAAATATGAAAATTAGTATGAAATTTAAATAGCCCCGAACAACTGTGCACCCTACCCTTAAGCGAATTGCTTTAGAAAGGATTTTGCATTATTTATCTCACTCATGTTTCAGTGTCAAGCGATGATCAGGGTTGAGCCCGGCGCCCCTGCGCCGCACGCCTCCGATTGGCCATAGATCCGGGTTGAGCCCGGCGCCCCTGAGCCTCACGCCTCCGACTAGCTATAGATCAGAGTTGAGCCAGGCGCCGCTGAGCCACACACCTCCGATTGGCCATAGATCAGGGTCGTGGCAGACGGTTGGATAATGCAGCTAACTCGTCGATGCGGTTTGGGCCATTGGATCTTCCTCGTAGATGGCGCACGAGGAAGATCCAAGTTGCAATAATGGCAGAATGCACGAGACTCCACAAGGTTGGCGCTGGATAGCACATGGCAATGTGCGGTGACATCTTCTGGTGTAAATCCTGGTCATGAGCGAAGGAATTTGATGCTACATCCAAAATTGTAGAATTGCTGGTCGGGACAAACCTAATGCGTTTAAGCATTTAGTCTGCAAAGGGTGTCGTTGAGATCGATGACTGTTGGTATGCCCAAGAAGAAGAGAAAGTAGTAGAAATTCCGACAATCAGACTAAAATACTCTACCTGAAGAATTTAAGATTCTTATCGGTAGTCTTGATGTTGGGGATAGAATGAGCATCGAGCATTTCATAAAGATGTTTATTAGGCAAATTTTAGGCAAATGCACAAAAGGTGAACCAGTCTCACTTGGAAGCTTGCACGCAGGATTAATATGTGTACAAATTCGGGCTTGAACCCCGCTAGATTGATCGCCAATATCGGTTTGAATAATGTCGAACACACTCGGGCGCAGTGAAACGGATTTGAATTCACCGGATTTGAATTCGACTTTTGCCTCGTGGAAATATGACTAGTGGTATTTTCTTTCACACATGTAATGGGATCATATCCGAGTTTAAAACCCGCGTAATCAAGATCTAATAAGGAAGCGCAAGGAGCGAAAAATACTATAGGGCATCGTTGCAAAGGTCTTTTAAAGAGCTATTCAGAATATTTGTGAAATATATTTCGCTTGCAGCGCTGCGGTTTTAATTCTTATTTGAATGATGGTTTTCTGCATTAATAAAGCACGTTTGACGCTGTAAAAAGGAAATGTTTTCAGAATGCTTCCCATAATTCATACCACGTGTGTATTTCAAGTGGCAAGTTAAGCTTCACGTCAATCCTATCGTGCCTTATAGGCTCCACATGGGCGTTGTACATTGCATTTTGACGTATTGAAAGAACGTTTCGAAAATATTTTATTGCAGGATATAAATGAATAAGGAACGGTAGATGCCCGCAATGGCTCCTGATTCGATTAACAAAGCGAACAGTGTATATATTTCGAGAGGACGAAGATCATGGGCGAACGCGCTTTAATACTCCTTTCGTCGATCGAAGAATTAAACGAAATGAACGGCCCGAAGGCGTACTCACATACACAGGACCTGTCGTGAACCACTTTGGTGAGGCCACCTCGCGACATGTCGCGATACGATTCCCCACCCCTCGGTCTAGACACTTTCCTGAGTCGTCTTTTACAGAACCTTGTCGCTTTCTGCACTTCGTGTCGATTTTTGCAGTTCTAAAAGTGACAACAATAAATACACACGCCGTTTGTTAGTTATTATGTATGGAAATGCAAGTTATCGCTTGCCCGCCCCAACTTTGTTGCGCTACTGCAGGCACGCACCCTTGTGATTTTAATCACATTACATGAAGTACAATTCGTTTCAACGTTCATAACTAGTATATATATATATATATTCACAAGGCGAATACCTTTCATTGAGCTCTTGAACGACCCCCTCCGCAACCGCATCAGCTTCGTTTGCAGTCGCGAATGCAAGCGAAGTTGATGCGGTTTAAGTTGGGGTTGAGCCATAGGAAGAAATTCCTTGCAGCCGAGGGGGTTTTCGTGCGTCTTAGCGCACGAAACTCAGCACTGATATTCCTAACAGTAATACTAGTGCACCCTCTTAAGCACAAAGACTATCGCCAAGTATTCACGGGAAAATCGCATCATAAAACAGAGCTTTTTGGGTTTGGGTTTTCATGTACCCAAACCCATAAATGCCAAACAGCGAAGGTGTTCCCGTGCTTTTTAGCACGCGAAGCCTTGCACAAATACTCGTAGCATATGTATCTTTAACTTTCTTGAAGCTCAAGGTCAGGGACAGATTGTGCGCGAAACGGTCCATTTATTTCTTTGACACATTTGTTGGGTTTGGGTTTAAGTGGGGCCCAACCCGATTGATGCCAAACTGAAAAATACTTCCCGTGTGTTCTGGCACACGAAACTTTGCACAAATACTTCCAACAAATATATCTTTAAATTTCCTGAAGCTCAAGGTCTGAGATCAGTTGTGCGCGAAACGATCAATTTATTTCTTTGACACATATTTGTAAGTGAGAACTACCCACAAATCTGCCAAAGAAATAAATTGACTGTTTCGCGCACAAGCTGTCCCTGACCTTGAGCTTTAAGAAAGTTAAAGATATATATGCTATGCGTATCAGTGCAAGGTTTCGCTTGCTAAAAAGCCCGGGAACACCTTCACTGTTTGGCATTTATGGGTTTGGGTACATGAAAATCCAAACCCAAAAAGCTCTGTTTTATGATGCGAGTTATTCGTGAATACTTGGCGATAGTCCTTGCGCTTAAGAGGGTGCACTAGTATTACTGTTAGGAATATCAGTGTCGAGTTTCGTGCGCTAAGACGCACGAAATCCCCTCGGCTGCAAGGAATTTCTTACCATGGCTCAACCCTATCTTGAACCGCATCAACTCAGCTTGCAGTCGCGACTGCAAACGAAGCTGGTGCGGTTGCGGATGGGGTCATTCAAGAGCTCAAAAAAAGGTATTCGCCTCGTACTGAGCGTACTCTACGAGCATAGCGATATTGATAGCGACAGTGACAGCGATGACAGTGACAGCGATGACAATGACTGCGGATACCTATGAATGCATGAACGATGTTTCTAACTGTCTATAAATATATTATATACAAATGAAATGTAAATATTCAACGGCAAATATTGCTTCATCCACCAAGAAGAATAAGAAACTTATGACTGTGTTTGACAACAATAAGACAATTCATTTTGGAGCAAAAGGATATACTGATTATACAATGAATAAAGATCGAAATACAAGAGAGAATTACCTACGTCGCCATCGAGTAAACGAAAACTGGTCATCATGTGATACCGCAGGCTCTTTGTCGAAACATATACTGTGGGGACCAACAACTTCTAGGCAAAGTAAGATTCAATTGTTCAAACATAAGTTTAAATTGCAATGATTAAGTCTACGGTCTATGGTCTACAGTTTCTATAAAAGATCTTATATACAAATGAAAGTATTAAAATTATTCTGCGGTACATCTTCAGTTGGTCAAGCATTGAGACATATATATATATATATATACTGATATTGATATAATCTCTCTTGACATTCATCATAAATATTATCCTACACATGCCGTAGACATACTTCAACGGAATTATAGGATGTATCCCGAATATTATTATGATATTGACATAATTTGGGGATCACCTCCCTGTGTAGAATATTCTAAAGCAAAACGCAAAGGAGTAAGAAATCTTGAATTGGCTGATAATATAGTAAAGAGAAATTAGAGATCATAGAATACTATAAACCTACTTATTGGTATATAGAGAATCCTTCAGATGGAGGATTGCTTAACCACAGAGAGATAATGAAAGATATCAACAAATATATGTATGCATGTTCTTATTGCATGTATGGAAAGGGGTATAGAAAACAGACTAATATATGGACCAATAAACCTAATGTATACTGAAAGAACTGCAGTATAGAGACTCCTTGTATACATACGCAAATGCATGGAAGACATATGAAGACTGCTCAAAGAACTCAATCCTCATGTGCCTCTCATAGCACGGGACAATCTTTAGAGGATGCATATTGTATCCCATTTGAATTATTGAAATTTTTATTAACATACAATGACCCATGACCTACACACATTTGAATTAAAATTGTTTACAACAACCGTAGACCAAAGACCGTAGACTAACATGATGATCATATGCATTAATTGTTTGAATATAATTGTTTTTTGTTTACACAAACCGTAGACCATAGACCGTAGACTTAGAGGATCATATTACTATATTCCTCGTGGCTCTTTGGTTTCAATCCTACACGACAAGCAACACCACATTTGTCTATCTTCTTTTGCCAATTACCAAATCCCATCTTTGTAAGTTCTCTTCCTAATTTTGTTTGAGACACATTTCCAAAGCCTTCCATTCTCTTCAATGTATTATATATCCTACTAAATTTGACATAGTCCTCATTCTCGACTCTTTGAGATGCCTCTCGGACATTGTCGACTGCCTCGAAATCTTCAAACAATAATTTCTCTATGCTCAAACCTCCCAACCATGTGTCTCTGATCTCCATAACGTCTTTAGGCTCTATAAGGCCATGTCGTGCATATTCTTTGTAAGCTTCACACAATATTTCGAGAAATGCATGCTGCCACTCGATGGTATCGATCTTGTCTTTGATTTTATCGTCCCTCAACAATCGTGTCTTGCCGTTCACCTTTTCTTTCTCTACAATATGCACATTCTATTGAGAGATCCTCACTCGATGCTTTACCGCGTCGTCCGTCGGTTCTATGACCGGTATATCATTACACATCAAGAAACACGATGTCAATAAGTAAAACGACATTTTATTTTGATAATTCTTTCGACCAACAACCTTATCACCACCCGATGCCGCAATCTTTATCATATTCCCATCTAAAGGGCTTTGCATCTTCATTTCGTTTGATAACACACATCTCTTTCCAATGAAGTCCACAAGCCAAGATTGTTTTTTTGCTGGCTCACCTCCTTTGCTATACACCAAGTTTTCACCACATGTGTGCCCTATATAATCCCCAAACGTGTTCTCTAGGAAATTGCATAACACACCCTTTCCGGCATTGGATTCTCCGACATGGATAAAGAACTTCTTTTCTTTCAAGAGATGTCCTCCCAATGCCATGGCCAAGGATTGGATTATGCAATTTCGATGATCTACATTTGGATGTGGGTTTTCAAATACATTTGAATAAACCTCTTGTTCCACTTTTGGGTCTACTTTGCTCAAGTCCGGAAAATCATAATCTAGCTTATGAAATGACACAATGCTTGGATCAAAATCTTGCAGCGTACCGGTGGCCATGTCATATATCCCGTTGTGAAAATGTATCATACGAAATAGAAATGACTTAGTGGTGTTACATAAGGAGTAGATCGACAATATGATATGCATAAATATACAAGAAATATGTTTATGTAAAGCGTAGACCGTAGACTGTAGACTTACACATATCATACATATATCAAACATAAGACATACATACGACATACATAAAATATCTTTATACAAACCGTAGACCATAGAACATAGACTTACATTAAATATACATATGACATACACATAATATACATAAGATTACCATAAATATATGTTTACACAAACCATAGACCATAGACCATAGACCACATATGTCATCCATTGACATATGGCACCCCTACGCGTCATACATGTAGTCATAGTCTATAGTAATCTATAATTCAATTTGTCGCTGTTTGACTGCCAAATCTGTAATACCGTGTCTGGGCATAATGACTTTTGAAATAATTCATAAGGCATTTATAATTTACATATTCGACGAGACTGATGGCATGGCAACTGGGATACACCGGTCAGTACGGTACGGGTTGTCGATGTTCAATGTTAACGAATTCGTACAAAATATTCTTCGACCAAATCTTAGGGAATATTCAATGACAACCTGTTGACTGTACCACTGTAATGGTAGTCATCCGAGGATGATGGGTTATGACATATCATATCAACTGCAAGTTGATGTCATCTGAGACGAACCCCGATCAAACGATTACCGAAGTCGGTCATCGATATCGATGTTTGATTGTAGATATCGTGGCAATCGCAAATTGCTCAGTGCCGCAGTTAGGGGTGCGGAAGAATCAACCGACCGGTCGTCGTGGTGTACCCCGATCGGCAAGCCGAAGAGTTATTCTAACGCACAAAAAAATCCCGCAGATGCATATGTGCATGATGCACGGTGGCAGGTGAAGTACGAGCAAATGACTGTGGGGAGCTGAGCAACGGCTCGGGCGATTGAGCGGGACGATATCAAGTGTGCTTTTCTTGTTCTGCACTTCTGCTCAGACGCGGCGAGTGGTCGGAGCTTGCATATTCCTAGTGAAGACTGTCGAACGCCTGAGCGCCAACGATGGAGCTGAATTACGCATAGCATTCTCCGCAGAATTGCACCGACAGAGGGAGCCTTCAAACCACCCATGCATGTCCTATTGCAATACCAGCACCGAGATTTCGACGGCAACCAAATCTAGCTAACACCTTGGCAACCTGTCCGGGAGTGCGGGCCCTACTTACGGTAATGTTTCTTACCCCATTTATATATTTGCGGCAGATCGGATATAATTCCATCGAGGGAATCTTTGGAGGTGACCTTCGCATTTCTGTATGAAAGAATCTCGCACAGCCACTGTGCAACCTCCTACCATACCGGTATGGCACTCGCTTGCTCCGAGCGGAAAACCCTTATTCAATGTAATCTCTAAATGCTTTAAAGGCTTCTTGCTATTCAGCCTTCGTTCCGAAAACATATTGTTCCTCTACCTTTCCCATTTTGCGAAGACGTCACTTCAGATCGACAATGCTAGTAATCTCATTGGCATCTTGCGATCTTGCCCACTCAGGCAAATTCTACCATATCCACGATGCTATGCGCCTCATGCACTTATGCACTAAGCAGGTGGCGACTTTTGGAGATTGGTGTAGTCACGCAGCGCTTAGGCAGCGTTGCAACAACCGTAAACAATCGAGAGTCTGCAAATAAAACCCTAAATGTGAGACCCTAAACAAATACCACACCGTGTACACAACCGGTGGGAAGCACCTGCATGCGCATGCAATGCACATGCACTTCATTGTGATACAGATATAGTGGTTACACGAGTCCTCAACTTTGTAGCGTTCCAGAGTGCTACTGCTTCGACGGAAAACGGAACGACTTCCTTCGAATACTGTTCATTTGACTGGCGATGTGACTAGTGATGCGTTTGGTGAGCAAAGGAAACTTTTCAAATATCTCAGAATCCTGCGTTCTCAGTTGGATACAAAGTTGAAACATCACGAACCCAAACAACACCCCTTGGGTGGAAATCATGAGTAACCCAACCACGGTGCTGCCCGTGTCCTGCCGCTCATATCTCTCACCGATGAGAAGAATCACAATCAAGCTCTGGCTCAAGAGAACGCCCGTCTGGAAAAAATTCACCATCTCTGAATCGTAAGGATGACAATGAGCGTGCACGGCGAGTGCAGTTGCAGTGATGATCCCGCTATAGAGTAATCCGTAATCGGCGTGCAGCATGCGAATCAGGAACACAAAGGAAGTCTGCGGAGGGCAGAGCACACATCAGCCGCACACGCCACCATATACGCTGCGCTCCAGGCAAGAACGTGATGGCACCTCAACCATACACACGCATGCATTAGTGCTGGTGACCTCTAGTATTGCATGCATTCCATAGCAAAGCCAAACGTTCAGACCATAGCACCTCTCACACATGTGCCCCTACACGTGCCATGTGATGCATGCGCCTCGCATCCATGAATGTACAGGAGCTTGCAGCACACGGCGAACAGGAACTTCGTACCTGCGCCAGTTTGCGAAGCATGTCGTACGCCGCCCAATAATGCAGATTCCTCTTGAACGGCAGTACATAGCGCCCCCAAACAAGCATACGGCTCGGATCGCTGTGAGCTGTATCCATTGTGCACCGCTCAGGATCGATGTATATTGGTGTCACCTCCACCTCTGTCCCATACCACACTGAATGATCGAAAAAGTAATACTGCTTCCCCGTATGGTCCGTGACGGTGTCCTCATCACTGTCAGCCGAGAGCGGGTTCACATGCCAGGTGTCAACCTCGCCGATCGAAAGCGTCCGTTCCATCATGCTGCTGTGCTCTGTCTGGTTATTGTGGACAAGCAGATCTCGCTCGTGGATATACACGACGGCCCCAGTGTCCTTGCGGCACACCGCCTTGAGCTGGTAGAGGTAACGGGTCACGGCCAAGATGACAAGGGGAAGTCCCAACACGTACAGTCCCACCACCCCCGTTGACAGGGAAGTGAAGTACCAGTACCTTCTTGTGAAACATTCGACAGTGTTATCCATTTCCAGCCACCTGGCACCGGAGCCCAGGGCAGCATGTCACCCCTTCTCCCACATGCTGGGCGCACGGCATGCGTGCAAGGAGGGAGAGTTTGCCGGAGAATCGGGCCAAGCGCAGCGCTCCCTCTCGGGAGGGGCCACCGCACAGGCCGCGATACTGAAACCAGGAACAACACGCACGCAGTGAGCCTATATTTACAAAGATAGGAACCTGCAAACAGCTGATGACCAAGGCTGGCAGCTCGCAGGCAGAGGATGAGGGCGCGGCAGAGGATGAGGGCGAGGCAGGGGTGGGACCGGCTGTGAGAAGAGCGCCAAATAACACATCATAAGCAGTACTGTCCTGTGTGGTCCCCGGCTGTGGTCCCCGTGACAGGGCAGAGCTGCTGGTACACAAGAATGGAGCACACCGGAATAAAATCCCTAATTGCAGTAGTACCAGTCAACCGTGCCCACATTCTGAGCCTACGGTCTTTCATGGCGTTATTCTGCGGCGTGTTATGCCCTATTGTTGCTGATCTATTAGCATCCCACTTCATAATCCCAAAAGTGGCCCATGGACCTGCTGTCAACTGACTCAGACAAACTCAGAAAACGCCGCAACTATGACATGAGGAAGTACCTGCCACGTCATTGCTATACATTGTTCAGGACAGTCCGATTCATTTCAAATCCAATCGGACCATTCTGCATGGTGCATAACGATGACATTGTGGGTACTTCTTCATGTCATAGTTGTCATTATTATCCCGTTTGTCATATCTGATCGCATCAGACGGCACATTCGGGCAAAGGCATGCACTACTCCAAGCCTGTGAATTCTTGCTAAAACGTAAAGTGCGCTATCTGGCCTATTTTTTTGGTTTTGTAAGAGCATGCACGGATGCAGGCACACTAAACGTCTTTGCCCTCCACGAGTGACACTCCGAGTGAGCCTGCTACGAGAGGTCGAGGCACATTAAACGTCTCTGCCCTCCACGAGTGATACTCTGAGTGAGCCTGCTACGAGAGCTCGAGGCCTAAGTCTTACCATTGCTTGTCCTCGAAATAGATGGTCTCGCAAGCGTACTGCTGGAACATGTATGTTGCCACAACGGGATGCAGGAAAACCAAAGTCATCAGCACGAGCCCGGCGCATATCTGAACGAGTGCTGCATAGTAGTGCTCCTTCCCGTCGGTGGTTTGCACGTCCGGCAGCTCGGCCATTCCTGCAACACTCAGGCGATTAAGCAAGGACTCCGCCACGCTCGTTCTGTATGGTCGGGCGTTTGACCGATTATGTTGCTGTCTTCTTGCAGTAGCCGAAGTCTCAAAGCGTGAATTGACATCAAGTACAATGTCGCCATCCACCTCCGGGAAATTAGCTCTCTGACTATCGCTCGGATGGTCACTGGCAGCACTGAGTATTACACCCTCCGCCTCGCAGCCTTCTTCGAACCTCTGCGACACGCACCACCACATGCCACAGACATTAAGAGACGTGAGGAGCGGCCAAAGGCCCAACTACCACATAATGCACGCACAGACAAAAGCTCTTTGTCCAATCACTTATGCCATATAAAATGCACAAGACCGTGATCTAAACTCCAAACGTTTAGGCAAGTGCGGGACTTGCCCACACCCTTGCTCGTATCCGCCTGGTGAGATGTGCCGCCCTCAATTCAGCGCGGTCACAGCGCGCCCGCTTCCTTTGCTACACTTGCAGATGTGCAGCCCTCAATTCAGCGCAGTCACAGCGCGCCCGCTTCCTTTACTACTCTTGCAGATGTGCAGCCCTCAATTCAGCGCAGTCACAGCGCGCCACACTCCATTTACCACGCTTGCAGATGTGCAGCCCTCAATTCCACAGCCCATGATCACAGCGCCCGTTTCCTTTACTCGCTTGCAGATGTGCAGCCCTCAATTCAGCGCAGACACAGCGCGCCCGCTTCATTACTCCGCTTGCAGATGTGCAGCCCTCAATTCAGCGCAGTCAGCGCGCCCGTTTCCTTTACTACTCTTGCAGATGTGCAGCCCTCAATTCAGCGCGGTCTGGCGCGCCCGCTTTCATTTACTACGCTTGCAGATGTGCAGCCCTCAATTCAGCGCAGACACAGCGCGCCGCTTCATTGCTACGCTTGCAGATGTGCAGCCCTCAATTCAGCGCCAGACACAGCGCGCCGTTTCCTTTACTCCGCTTGCAGATGTGCAGCCCTCAATTCAGCGCAGTCTGACGCGCCCGCTTCACTTTACTACGCTTGCAGATGTGCAGCCCTGAATTCAGCGCAGTCACAGCGCGCCCGCTTCATTTACTCCGCTTGCAGATGTGCAGCCCTCAATTCAGCGCAGTCACAGCGCGCCCGCTTCCTTTACTACGCTTGCAGATGTGCAGCCCTCAATTCAGGTTTTCCTAGGCATCTCAAGTTTTTGCATTAGCACTTCATGGGATGTTTCACCAGTGACTGGTGGGCCGCACCGGTGAGGACAGCTGCACCGGTGAGGAGAGCTGCACCGATACCCCACCAGCCTCTCGGCGTGATGACAGTACCGACGCGAGTGCTGGGGCCTCGCTGTAGCGGACATTCCATCGGTAGGACAGCGCGATGATGATGGCAACAATGATGGGTAGCGTCACCCAGAAGCTGAATTCCACGTAGAATTGGCTGAAGGCCTGGGTGTCCAGGCCCATGGCGTGCACCAAGCAGGGGAATGGAGCGCCCTTCAGGAGGCTGAAGCTGAAGTAGCTCAGAACTCTCTCGTACTCGTCGGGCACCACCCTTGAGGGGAAGATGAGCACCGTCTGGGAGATCACTTGCACGTTTCCCATGATCACAGACAGGATGTATCTCCAAGGATCACGCTTGCGCACACTCCAGGTGCCGCGCTGCACCGCGTCCGTGTGCCTGATGGCGCACCGCCGCATCCATTTTCCGATCGTGAGCAACGCCACCACGGCAGACACCACCGAGACGCACAGCGCGCCGAAGGAACTCCACGCTTGGAAGTGTGTGCACTGGAGACAGCGGCCGGAGATATCCTGGTAATAGCCGGGGCGGCAGGAGGTGCACCGCGGTCCCCGGGGGTCCTGGAGTCGACCCTCCGCGGCACACATCACTGCTTCCGGCACATGCATCGCTGTCCCGTTGACGTTCCTCCGGGGGCTATCCGAGGTGCAGCCCTGCATGCGCGCCACACCCCACATTCCCTCCTGACCAGCTCCAAATGGCTCAACCCTCCGAACACATGCCTTCGAGCAAGCCCCCCCGCTTGCTATGGACCAGTGTGTGACCTCGCACCAAAGCCTTGGCCAGCTGGGCCCAGGCTATCGCACTGCCAGGGAAACGTTCTACTGCACGATGTACCCAGGCCAGGCCGTCAAAGTCCTCGGCTGCGGGTCTGTGGGCATCTCTAGCAGGGCCCTTACTTGCGACTCTGTGCAGGCGTAGACGAGGCCGAGCACGCACTCGGCAGAGTTCTGGCGGGTCGCGCAGTGCGCCAGGCCACTTTCTCGGGGGGCCCAGTACCCCTCCAGGAGGGTGAAGTTGCTGCCTCCATGACACTCCACCCCACTGTAACCCTCACAGGAGACGCACTCCCCACTGCTGTTGTCGAATTTGATGGAGCCGGGCTCGCAGACGATGCACAGGTTGCCCTCTTCGAGGTACTGCGCGCCCACTGGGCACTCCTTGATTGTCACCAGCGTGCTGACAGCATCCCAACCCACGTCGACTGCCGGCCGGAAGGTGAGCTGGACGGTGATCCCGGGCAACGCAGTCAAACTGAGCGCACGGAACATGGCGGACTGATTTGATTCGTATATGGAGATCGTCTGCCCGCTGATGCTCACCCCAGAGGACGAGGCGTCGGACACCTCAGTCAAAACGGTCGGGCTTTCAATCACGCGGATAAAATTCCCGTAGAAGTCCTGTGCCAACCAATCAGAGATCACCGCCTCAGACAGAGTTGAGCTCAGCTGTTACAAGAGGAGCTCCTGCGGAGGGAATCGGGGCGGAATTGGGGCGTGCGGAGGGGGCTGGAGCAGAGGGGGGTCGCCGGGAGGAGGGTACAGAAGTCATTGAAAGGGAGGCACCTGCACCACGTAGGAGAAGTCTGGAATGAAAATGTCTCCGCTGCTCGTTGACAGTATTTCAGGAACCGGGTGCTCGCCTTGCATCAGGATGTAGGTTGCCGCGGAGGAGGTCAGAAGGGGGTCCTCCACCGGCACTTGCGCGCAGTTGGCGCATTCCAGAGGGACCGCGGCAGGGTGGTACTCCCAGTAAATGTTGCAGCTGATGGGGCCCTCGTTGGACTCGAAGCTGAGTCCAGACAGTGAGATGCGTGACGGCGCCCCCGAGGGCCCATGGAAGAAGATGGTGGCGCACCGACCTGCCACGTTGCTCCGGAAGGTGCAGTTCTTCAGTGCAGATGCCGTGATATTGGAGGCGAAAACGACCGCGCTGCCGTCCTCCACCGCCTCATTCGCAAGGAACAGCGTCTCGCAGATGGTTGAGTTTGTCCGATTGGAGAGCCAAATCCCACCTGCAAGAATGCCTGCCACGTTGGACTTGAGCGTGGCGTTCGCGATGTGCAGATCCCCCCCCTGCAGCGACAATCCGCCGCCCCTCCACCCGGCCGAATTGTGTTGCACGACGCACTGCTCGGCGACTTGGATAGCGCCGCTGCCCATGAACACAGCTCCCCCGTCCACGCCCGCGTGGTTCTCCCCAAGCATTGCTCTCTGTAGGAGCAGCCGACCACCTGCTGCCACGTGGATGGCTCCCCCAGCATCCGCCGCTATGTTTTCGGACATACTGACTTCCTCGAAAGTGGACTCCAGCACTCCATCCATGAAGATCGCTCCGCCGTGCTGCCCCGCGCTGTTGCTCACGCCTGTCACATTTGATACCTGCAGTGCTTGGACAGTCAACAAGCTGACCGCGCCGCCATCCTGCACGGAGACCCCTCCCCCACCCCCCTCTTCACCCCACACTCTCACCCGTCATCACCCCTGCCAGCTGATTGCCACCTCTGACCCAGCTTGTACCTGTCTCGGCAATCGCCGCAGAACACCGGGTACATCAGGGGATCTGACTGCAGGGCGGGGAGAAGGACATGGCGAAAATACAGAAGCTGGGGGCGGCTGATGGCGGTGCGATCGAGATGATTTGGAGCAACAATGCTCAGCTTCCGTTGATATTGATACCAGGCCACCCACAAGCCGTCCGATTTGCTTCACTGCACGATTGCGGTCAGAAGCTTCAGCTCACGCATGCCACAGGGCTGCACACCAGGCTAGCCGCATTGAATGTCATCTTGCTATCCGAGATCACAACGCTGTCGCTGTCCACCACCCGCAACGCGCCACCGCCCTGCGCCATGAGCGGCCTCCCATCCCCCTCCCGCTCACGCTGGGCAGCCCGCAATCTCCATCACGGCGCCTCCACCTCATCACACTGGGCAGCCCACAATCTCCATCACGGCGCCTCCACCTTATCACGTTGCACACCTATTACTTCTCTGAGCATCTCCACGTCATCAAGCACTACGGCTCTTGGCAGCCGGCAATCTCCATCACGGCGCCTCCACGTCATCACGTTGCACACCTATTACTTCTCTGAGCATCTCCACGTCATCAAGCACTACGGCTCTTGGCAGCCGCGGAGGTAAGAAGCATATCCGCATAGTGACCTTCTTCACTTGGTCATGATACTCAGCGACAGAAGAGCAATGGCCAGCATCGATGCCTGGATGCGAGAAGGCAGTGAGAGAGCTCCGGTGCTTTCTCACCTCCGCCGAGTTCTGCGCCAAGTTGCTGCTTGTGATATTAATATGGGAACTTCCGAATACTGAAAGCACACCTCCCATCTGCAATGCCCGAAACCGCATCAGCTCCCAATATAAGAGAGCTCCCCTTGTAATTCGCCACAGTCTCTTGCCACCGCCTGTCTGTTCCAATCAGAGTCACCCTGAGCCACGCCTCCCACCCTCTTGTCACCGCCTGTCTGTTCCAATCAGAGTCACAGTGAGCGCCGCATCCCAACCTCTTGCCACCGCTATGACACATCCCGACTGTCAGACAACTCTTCACTGCTGGCATTCCAGCACTTAACCCGTTGTCATCCTAATTACGGCTGAGATTTTTCAACCCGCCTTTCCCGCTTCTCCAGACACAGTTCCAAAGATCGCCCGAATTGTCTCTGGAACTCGGTAAAAGCGCACATTCATCCTGCGGTCCACCATTCATCCTGCGGTCCACCATTTATCAGAATACCTCGACTTGTTGCACTTGCACATTCACTCAGGCCGCGTCGCCTCCACACCTGAGATGCCATGTTCAGCGCCACGTTGCTGCTTGTGATGGATATCCTCCCACAAACATCCGCAAAGACTAGCCCGCCGCTCTGCGCGCACCACCGCACCGCACCGCACCGCACATTGGAATCCCCCCTGGGGTACATAGGTCATTACTCGCACTTCGCAGGTTCACATCGGCACTGCCTCACCCCGTTTCAGCACACCCCTCACACGTGCGCCCCATCTGAGCCCCACATGAGATAGAAGGGGACGCCTGCAGGAGCGCAAGACCCGCTCACATCGGAGGCCACGTTCTGCTCCAAGGTGCTGTGACTAATGGCGATGGCCGCGCTCTCCTTGGTGACCACAGCACCGCCATTCTGCCCACCACACGTGCCCACCCACCCTCTCATCCCGCCTGCCACGTGGCGTGGCTGACAGAGCACTGGTGTCCTGACTACCGCATGCGGCACAGCAGAGAACGACCACCGACGGGTGCGGCACGCAGGGGGGGTGGTCTCGAGGATGGAGCTCCAACAAGGGGGGTCCAATGCAAACATTTCACCCTCATCCACCATGTGCATGATGATACAGTGAGTGCCATCATCTACTGGAAAGCTTTTTGCAAAGCAACGCAGAATAGCTTCGCACCCAGCCAGCTACATTGTGCGACACATTGCTGGAGACGATGGTGAGATCACCGCTGTACGCTGTGGCCAATGCACCACCGTTCTGCGCGTTCCACTCCCCTCCACAACAGTCCACCCTCCACTGTCTCATTCACAACTTAGTCCCATCCATCTTCCATACTCAGTGTATGAATCGGCATCAAGAGTCCTAGCGCTGGCCGCAGCCGGCTGCAGCAGAGGCCTCGAACATGAAAGTGAAATGACGACAGAGCACCGCCAAACGGATGCAGGCGCAATGCTCCTCCCCCTGATGGCACACAGGTAGCAAGCCAGCTTTGAGTATTAACGTTCATCGCCTGTCGCCCGTCTTCTTATCCCGTGCTGAAGTAGCACCCTTGTCTTGAGCTCGCTTCCGACCCTAGCTTCACATCTCACCTCCCCTGGCATGCGCCTGTCTCCTCATCTCGTGTATCCCGCTCCATAACCTATCAGGAGTTCGTGCAGTGCCCAGCCTGCAGTCATTTGCTGGCGTGCAAGCGGGAGCCCCGGATGCCCCGCGCCTCCGCTGGTGCATTCTTTGCAAAGGGCTCTGGGCGCTCGGCGGCTCTGCTGCCTTCCTCATCACCATCTGCATTGTGGCTGAAGTGAACAGGACATTCGTACCTCAGAGGCAGTATTCTGCACCAAACTGCTATTGATTATTTTGATATATCCAGTTTGGTAGCCATGTAACACACCGCCGAGCTGCGCACCGCGGCCAACACAGCCAACCACCCAGGCCCGATCCCCCGGCGATGACTTAATTCCGCACATCGCGATGCAGATGCTGACCTGAGCTGCGCACACGGCTGCAGATGCTGACCTGAGCTGCGCACACGGCTGCAGATGCGAACCCGAGCTGCGCACACGGCTGTAGATGCTGACCTGAGCTGTGTCGACGGCTGCAGATGCAAACCAGAGCTGCGCACACGGATGTAGATGCTGACCTGAGCTGCGCCGACGGCTGCAGATGCGAACCCGAGCTGTGTCGGCGGCTGCAGCGTGCAAACCCGAGCTGCGCCCACCGCTGCAGATGCTGACCTGAGCTGCGCACACGGCTGCAGATGCTGACCCGAGCTAGCACACGGCTGTAGATGCTGACCTGAGCTGTGTCGACGGCTGCAGATGCAAGCCCGAGCTGCGCACACGGATGTAGATGCTGACCTGAGCTGCGCCGACGGCTGCAGATGCAAACCCGAGCTGTGTCGACGGCTGCAGATGCAAACCCGAGCTGCGCCCACCGCTGCAGATGCTGACCCGAGCTCTGTCGACGGCTGCAGATGCAAACCCGAGCTGCGCCCACCGCTGCAGATGCTGACCTGAGCTGCGCACACGGCTGCAGATGCTGACCCGAGCTGCGCACACGGCTGTAGATGCTGACCTGAGCTGTGTCGACGGCTGCAGATGCAAACCAGAGCTGCGCACACGGATGTAGATGCGACCTGAGCTGCGCTGGACGGCTGCAGATGCGAACCGAGCTGTGTCGACGGCTGCAGAGATGCAAGCCCGAGCTGCGCCACGGATGCAGATGCTGACCTGAGCTGTGTCGACGTGCTGCAGATGCAACCCGAGCTGCCCACGGCTGGAGATGCAAACCAGCTGCGCCCACGAATATAGATGCTGACCTGAGCTGTGTCGACGGCTGCAGAGGCAAACCCGAGCTGCGCCCACGACTGGAGATGCAAACCCGAGCTGCGCCCACGGCTGTAGATGCTGACCTGAGCTGCGCCGACGGCTGCAGATGCGAACCCGAGCTGCGTCGACGGCTGTAGATTCTGACCCGAGCTGTGTCGACGGCTGCAGATGCTGACCCGAGCTGCGCCCGCGAATGTAGATTCTGACCTGAGCTGCGCCGACGGCCGCAGATGCAAATCCGAGCTGCGCCGACGGCTGCAGATGCAAACCCGAGCTGCGCCGACGGCTGCAGATGCAAACCCGAGCTGCGCCGACGGCTGCAGGTGCAAACCCGAGCTGCGCCGACGGCTGCAGATGCAAACCCGAGCTGCGCCGACGGCTGCAGATGCAAACCCGAGCTGCGCCGACGGCTGCAGATGCTGACCTGAGCTGCGCCGACGGCTGCAGATGCAAACCCGAGCTGTGCCGACGGCTGTAGATGCAAACCCGAGCTGCGCCGACGGCTGTAGATGCTGACCTGAGCTGCGCCAACGGCTGTAGATGCTGACCTGAGCTGTCGTTAAGGACGGATTGCTGCCTCAGGATGGATGCCAGATCCGCACCTCTAAGGCTAAGTTGTGAGCGAGCTGGCTGCCCTCTATTTCAATGCCGGTGCAGTTGCGAACGTAAACCACACCACCAGTCTGTGTATCCCACCCACCCGCGCCGCACCAGCCTCACAAATCGAGGGATCCGCCGCTGCACCCCCTTATACCAAGGCCCGTACTCTCGCTCAAATTGTGTTTGGTGTGCGCATTGTCACCCTTGCAATAATTGACCGCCTAGACTGCAGGGAGAGATATTCAGGGGACAGCAATTCCTTCAAAATCATTGGCACTATAATTTCAGTTATTCGGAGGAAGTAGTAGTCAGTTCCCCCCCGCGTCGTCGCCTGCTGGATTTTCTGGAGTTGCAAAAACCTTTTGGTGACGGGGACGAAGACCCAAGGTCATCCGGGCAGTCGTTTCAGAGCTGTC
Source organism: Cymbomonas tetramitiformis (assembly GCA_001247695.2). Classification (NCBI taxonomy): domain Eukaryota; kingdom Viridiplantae; phylum Chlorophyta; class Pyramimonadophyceae; order Pyramimonadales; family Pyramimonadaceae; genus Cymbomonas; species Cymbomonas tetramitiformis. The sequence continues at coordinate 3,925 of LGRX02007331.1, read as the reverse complement.
AGTTCGGTCAGTTGGGCCAGTTTTTATTCCCTGATCTTAGAATCGGGAATTCAAACTGCCACGGACCTGATCGGGCCCACGTGGCACCGATCGAGCTTTGGCAAACCGCCAAGTGCATTGCGGAAGTGCCAAAACCGGCTGCAACAGAATTGCAGTCAATTTTGTCACGTCGAGCCCTCAGGTGCATAGCACCGTTCAGCTCTTTCTTTTCCCACTACCCCTCCCTCGACCTGTTGCGGCTCTGGCGATGACTATGGCTGTGGTGTCTGGCGGCTTCTTTGCCCCCAGGCCTTTGACCTGAAGTCTAGCGGGAGCTCAACTGGAGTCAGCCGCCACCTTGCCGCTGCTCAGAAGAATCCCGTTGTCACCACTGCTGAGAGCCGCTTTGTCAACATTCGGCTAGCAGTGAGTGCTCGAGAGACTTTGCTTTCGAAACAGACACGATGGGGATCTTGCTTTGACTGCTTAGAACTCTAACAGCAGTGCTCTAAGTGACCACGTAGTGCTGGAACACTTCCTTGGCCCCCGCAGGTGGTGTGTAAAGATCATCGACATCTCACCCCCACCCCTTCCGCAATACACGCTGAATTACGCGCGGTGCTCACTGGCAGGGCCGGGTAGAGCACACAAACGCCTGCCTTCTCATCATGTGATTATATCCTCGACAAGGAGAGAGAGCAAGAGCGGGCGGGAGTGCAACACCCGCATAGCGCGGCTGTATGTCACGCTGCTGTCCACGATTGAGATCATGCGGGTGAAGTGGCCGATCACCACACCACCGTCCTGGCAAAGATGCCACAACCTCCCACCAGCTTTGATTGGTGCCATAGCTCGCCGGCAAGAATGCCGCGCGCGTACAACAGACGGCGGATGCAGCATCCTTGCTGGACTCGTTTCTGCCCTGCATAGATGCCAACAGTGAGGAGCGCGAGCTGTAGAGCAGCGCGAGCTCACACCTCGCCTGCCGCGTTCCCAGAGACCTCGCTGCGTATGATGGAGGTATTGTTGCTGAATTGAGAGTACATCACTCCGCCGTTCTGCCGCGAGCATCCCTCCCCACACCTCCCCTCCCGCCGTTCTGCACGCGAGCATCCCTCCCCACCTCCCCATCCCTCCCCCAGTTCTGCCCATGACATCCCTCCCCCACACCTCCCATCACTCCCGCCGTTCTGCCCGCTGAGCATCCCTCCACCTCCCACTCCCGCCGTTCTGCCGCGAGGCATCCTCCCCCACCTCCCATCACTCCGCCGTTCTGCAGGCATCCTCCCACACCTCCCATCAGCTCCGCCCGTTCTGCCCAGCGAGCATCCCCACACCTCCCATCACTCCGCCGTTCTGCCGCGAGCATCCCTCCCCACACCTCCGTTCACCGGGCCCGCCTTCACCAGCTTGAATGAGCGCTGCACACGCGCGGCAACACAGGCCCTGCCGGATCAGCCTTTAAAGCACGCGCGGCAACACAGGCCCTGCCGGGTCAGCCTTTAAAGCACGCGCGGCAACACAGGCCCTGCCGGGTCAGCCCTTAAAGCACGCGCGGCAACACAGGCCCTGCCGGGTCAGCCCTTAAAGCACGCGGCGGATCGTGGCAGATCCCCATCCGCGGAGGACAGCCGCTGGATGATGGAGCGAATCATCCGCGTCATTGCTGCCCCACAGCCGCTTCCAAACAGTGAGTGGTCCCACATGGGTTGGCGCATGCCCAGGTCGGGCCGCCAGGCCGTACGGCAAGACTTAGCTGTGCAACGAGACAGGTGCATCCCGGCATTGCGGGCAGAGCATGATCTCATCGGGGCTCCATACCCGCCCCGCATAGTTCCGCAGCACTCGGCTTTGTATTATCTCCATCGTGCCGCCAATCCACATGGTCAGCGCACCTCCGAGCTGCACCGCGGCCCCACCCTCCCCAGTGTGAGCAAGCTGCCCTCAGCCGCATCTACAGGCTCAGCCTTCAAATTTGGCGAGGAGACCGCGGATGCTACTCGGGTAGGCAAGGGAAAGGGTAAGAAGGATAAGGGGGGACTCTCGCCACCTATTCTAGCACAAAGTCCAAAAAACAGAACTCGATGGCTTAGGCAGAGAGGAACCCTAGACTAAACCGGCATGTGAGGAACCCTAGACTAAACCGGCATGTGCGGAACAGGCAGGCAGGATGAGCAGGGAGAGCGAGAAGGAACTGATCAGGTTGAAGGAACATGCCGGGAGAGCAGGGGATAGAAGCAGGGCAAGCAAGAAGCAAACTAGTGCCTAAGCTAAAAGCCTGGTGGGGAAAGTTGATTCTGTCTCGACACTGCGCCGCACGTCCCTGTGGATGGTGTGCTGGGATCTGAGGCTCCGGCAGGGGTGCTCGGACCCAGGCGAGTGAAAAGTCATAAAGAATTAGGGGGAGCCCCCGAGGTATGGTGCACGTGATCACCGCGGCTTCTCCCACTCGCACTCGGCTCGCCAGACACTGACGCCGGGTCCTAACCCGAAGGAACATGACGGATCAGGCAGGGTAAATAAGGGCATGAGAAAGTATGATGGATCAGGCAGAGAGAGTAAGAGTGAGAAGGGAGGTGCATGCTGCCCTGGCCCAGTGGCACTGCGGGCCGTGACTCTCGTGCGCATGCAGTGTGTGCAGTGCCCGAGTGTGCAGAAAGAAGAATCGCAGTCTGAATGGGAGCAGGGAGAGAGGGTCCACCGTGGGGTGACAGAAGCCGGGCATGAAGCACGAAGACAGGGGCCGAGGCGAGGAGTCTAAGCGTCGGAATATTGCGTCGCGGCAAAGAAGGGCAGGATGATCCCGGGGGATCAATAGAAATGGAAGAGGGAGATAGATAAGAATGAAAGGGTGACGATAAAGCAACAGCAGAGGATGCAAAGCCGAGGGTCAAAGAAAGATCAAAACTGAAGGATGAAATACAGGAGGCAGGCGAGAAGGCGGGAAGGAATCAGGCTAGCGGGGGAATCTGGGATGAATCAGCGAGTGGAGGATCATGGGCGATGAACGGGATCGCAGGCGTGAAGAAAATAAAATAATTATACAAGTTTTTCAAAAAAGAAAGTAAAATGAATAAAGGGGGAAGGAACTCAGGGGTGATGACCAACAGAGATCTCAGCTACTACCCATCAGTGGTAAATAAATCAGTAACAAAAATGACTGACTGCTAGTGATGACAAGGTAATGCAGGGAGTCCGAGGGAAGTAAAGCTCATCCCCCAAGGGTGAGGATAGAAAGGCAAAAAACAACAGGAAGGGGAGGGGGGTGAGCGAGAGTCGCAGCGAGGAAGGCCGAAAACCTCGTGGCAGGTGAGTCACGGGTCGGGCACGGGGCCATTGCAGCTCGCATCACGCACCTCCCCTGCAGAGTTATCTGCTAAGGTGCTGTTCACGATAGAGAAATTCAAACTTTGATCTGCGCAGAATACACCACCGTCCTGCACGTCTCCAGCCCTCCCCAAATAGTTCATCACTACCCAGCACTGCATGCCGCCTTGCTCAGCAGTCCCTGCTTGTCAACACAGTGTGCAATGCCGTGCTCGGTCGCCCCCTCCGTCATCTTGAAAAGCCTGCACCCAAATTGCCTAGCTCTCCGTCCCACTCATTGCCACACACTGCCCAACCCCTATCCACTGCCCCTTCCGCTCATTGCCACACACTGCTTGCCAACCCCCTATCCACTGCCCATTCATTGCCACGTACTGCTTGCCAACCCCTATCTACTGCCCCTTCCGCTCATTGCCACACACTGCTTGCCAACCCTATCCTGGCCCCTTCCGCTCATTGCCACACACTGCTTGCCAACCCCTATCCACTGCCCCTTCAGCTCATTGCCACACACTGCTTGCCAACCCCTATCAACAGCCCCTTCCACCCATTGCCTGCTAGCGGCCGTCTGCTTGTTGCACAGCTCTTTGTGCGTCAACATCGTTGTACAGCTCTTTGT